>VZSV01000039.1:1229330-1248228 GCA_013398735.1 Nothocercus julius | reverse complement strand
GCGCGCCAGCGGCTTCTCCGAGCGCTGCACGGACCAGAGGAGCCGCCGCATCCTGGCCAGGCTGGTAGGTGCCCCGCCGCGGCGCGGCCGTTACGGCCGTTAGCGCTGCGCGCCGCCCGCCTCACGGCCCCAACGGCCGCGCGCCGCGCCTCGCGGATAAACTTCCGAGGGGAGGGAGCGCCCGCGCCGCGCTGCTTTGCCCCGAAAGGCTGCCCTTTTGCGTGTGCGAAAATAATAATAAAATCCTCAGGAAATCCTCAGAGCGTGTCCTCTGTGTCTGCTGAGAGTTGGGGGCTGGCACTTAAAGAGCGGTTATTCAAAGTCCGAGGAAGGGTTGGGGAACGATCATTAAAACGTCTCCAAAAGCAAGAGGAAAAAAAAAATATCAAGAGGTTTAGAATGATGTAGGAAAGGGCAGTTTCAGTACTTTGACAAGAGGAACAATGTGGGCGAGCACTTTTTGTTTTTTAATTAAGATATTTTAAGCAGAAAGACCAAGGAACGATTCTAACAATCGTTACAATAGCGAGACACCGCTGCCCATAAATTTTCCTAAATTCTGCATAATAAAGGAAGATTAATTATAGCCAGCAGCCCTGACAGCGCACACTATAAACAGTGGTGAGGTTCGCTTTTCTTTTCCCCCGACAGTTAGCTCGGAAGCCGAGCGCTGCCGAGCTCGGGGCTACTGCAGAAAGAGCGAGCCGCGCGTTGCTAGGAAGAGCATAGGAATGTGGAGCTCAAAGGCGCCATGGAGAGGACGAAGCCCAGTCCTTTGCCGTCACAGTAACCACAGGTAAAGCGATGGGGAGAGATACGAGGCTGCCCTTCGCTTTAGAAAGCATCCAACGACTTCAGAAGCCCAGGTGGGGCTTAGCTTTCAGGCACGAGGATGGAAACCTGTCCCTGTCAGTGAGTGACAAGACTCTGGTGGGGTCTGAAGGTTCAGCTGGCAACCTCCCTCCAAGGTACACCAGCTGAAAATGCTGTGGTTTTTTGATCCAAAGGGCGAGTCTGCAATCCCGATGGTGAAGTTTGCAAGCAGCAACTTATCTTGATGACACATACGGAGATTGTTGTTCCCGTGGAAGTATTAGAACGGGAGTTTTTCTCCATCACCCTGGAAATAGCCTCTTTATGCATCTTCTTAGGACTACATGGGTTTCACAGTGATAGATAGTACAACCCATCTACAGATGGCTTGAGTCTGAAATGTTTAAAAAAGCAAAACCCAACTTCTAAGAAAAACTTTCCCTTGCCATCTATAATATTTCCAGTAGGAGAGAGGATGAAGATAAACGTTTTTAGGCAAGTGAGTATAAATTGCATGGTTATATACTCTTCCATATGGCATGTATAAGGTGTATTTCCTTCCTCCTAGAGTATATACATCTGTGCAGAAGATATATCTGCACTAGGGAGGCCAAGTACTACTGGGCATTGAGCAGAGGTGAACTTCAGTTCTCCAGAAGACCCTAGGGTTTCCTAATACCAGTCTCATCTTCATTTACTTTAACCACACTAAATCACATTGTGATCACTTTGTGTATTCTCCAGAGTAAATCCTTCATTTTGGTACCTTTCCAAACCTTGATCAGTGTTGCATTTACATTGGAGAAATACTTCATAACAAAGCAGGACTCAGTCTCTGGCCTGATCCTCACACGAAGTGGTACGGTAAACAAATAAAACTGACAAAAACCCTAACTGGACACTTTTATATGATTTTAAACATAGCCAGCCTTTCAAACTTGTCTTGGTAATCATTTGTTGTTTGCATTTTTATTGTAGTGTAGCTGCTTTTCCATAAGATATTTAGCCTAGTATCACATTCATATTTTGGTTTAAAAGACCTGGCATTTAATGGCATTAGAAGGGAACAGGCATTAGGTAGATTTAGAAGTCTTTCATTGTATGACCTCAAAGTGCAATCATAATACAGAGATGTTGCTGTGAAGGGCCATTTCTAGAAGATTTCTTTGGGGAACTAATTCTTCATTTTATCAGTAGCCCTGATGGTACAAAATTGTACCCGGTAAAGTGTGCAGTTAGTGCAAAGGGTGCTGGCTAAGAAAATAACAAAGAGACCATCTTTTCATTGCTGGGTAATCTGAATTACCTAGTTAGATGGTTTCAGTCCACAAAAATGTGATTTAATACAGTGAAATGCAAGCTGATATGTTGGGAAAAAAAAGACTACAAGTTATGCCAAATAGATGGAAAACTGCCTTGAAATATGGTGTGATATTGGGAAGGACAAGGGGGCCAAATTGCTTCCCCATGAACTTCGAGTGCAGACTGTGCCTCAAACACTAATTCAACTTCTGAATGAATTCAGGAAGAAGAGCCAGGGCAGAGATGCTGCCTGGTTTGGCAGCACTGGAACCAGCATCTTGTCTCTGATGCTTCTGAGATTGTTTGGGCGGAAATGAAGAGAAGAAGAGGGGAAGGAACAAAAACACAGATGATCTGCGGGCAGCAATGTAGGGGTTACAGAGAGAGGGTTGACAAGCTAAGCTTACTCAGTGTATTAGGCAAAGCATAAAACAGTAACAATTGGGACACTGTGGGCTGATCAGTTGAGGAGGTAAAGTTTAAGTTAGGCTTTGCTCAACTTCCAGGTTTTAATAAACAAAACAACAACAACAACAACAAAAGTTTTTTAAAGCCAGTCAGACATCTGTGAGCAGAGGAACTCTTGAAGAAGAAGATCTTTGTATCACAATGCTGAAAGGCAAATTAAACTTCAATAAATGACATTTCCCCTGGTCAGAGATGCAAGTAAAAATTTAAAAATGGTTCATTAAATAATAATAATAAAAATAATAATTTGAGTAAGTTTAATTTGCCTTTCAGCATTGTGATGCAAAGATCTTCTTGATCAATTTCCATTTCACAGATGACAATTTCCAAAACATGGTGCAATTTCAGTAACGAAGAATCAGATCTGGAGACTCTGTGTTTGTCAGATATTAAGTTAATAATCAAAGATTTTCTGGTTCAAATGAAACAGCAGGCAGCTCTAAATATATCCGTTAGCAGGTTCAATATTGACTCAGCTCCTTTGGGAAACAAAATTGAGACGACTTTTTTTTTTTCTACAGCTACTTTTTATCACCAAGGCCATAAAGAACATCATGATGGCAACAAAAGAAAGCAAACTTCATATTCTCATGTTCAGTTGCATGTTTTCTGGGCACATGTTCTTCTAGGTGAGAGAAGAAGGTTCTAGGTTCTTCTCTCAGTGAGGTAACAAAGTCCATAAGGGACCACAGTGAAGTTATCCACAGGGACAAGAATTCACCTTTCTGGATCCAATTACAGGGCTGAGATGTCCTGGGATCTTAACAAGTTCTGCTTGAAGTTGTGGCCTTCTCGGTCAGAAAGTAATGAATTTAAACGTGATTGTACTTAAGCTCTGAAACAACCTCCCCCACAATTTCTTCTCTTCAATATCTTCTTTCTAAAATAGTGTAAAAATAGAGCACTAGATAGTAAGAACTACTTCCACTCAGAACCTCATGTTTCTTTCTGAAGTCTGGACAGCCCAGGGAACTTGCTTGACCCTCCTGATGTGCCTGTGGATGTGGATGTGCCTGTGACCCAGGACTCAGAGTCACAGTATGCATGCCAGCATTGGCCAGCCCTGCTCCCCATACTAGCACTGACCATTCGCTTTGGGGCTACAAGAGCTTTGAAGCTCTCATATTTCACCTGTCTGAACTGCTCTCTGTGAGATATTTTAGCCAATTTATCACCATTTCCTACACCATTACTAAATTTTAGATTGAATCCTGTACCCATCCCCAAAGGCTTTTTTAAGGTTGAACTCCTAGTATTACCTGGCATCAGAAAGCATTTCCCCGTTGCACACCTCAGAGGCTATTTTAACAAAATACATCCCTTGAATCTCTATGCTCGTGCTCGCTGTGCCTGTAATAGCAAGTTACAAATGAGGTGGAGGCCAGGCAGCCGTTGCAAGTATCCCACAAGCAGAGGGAGCTGCCAACTTGTTTAAATAAAAATCCAAATGCCAGAAAGCAATTGAGAAGAAGGCTGATGCTGTCAAGCTGCCTCCCAGGTGTTTGGCTTTCTACTCCACCACAGTCTATTCCCCATCCACCCAAGCCCTCTGATCATCCTGTTTACTGATTTGCCCAGAGCAGTCCCTGCAGCTGCACTTCTGAATGCCCACAGGAATATATCAACTGCCTACAGTTTGGAAGAGATGGTATGGAAATAATTACGGGTGGGGGAAGGATTCGTGGGGGAATTTTTGCAGTTCTTTCATGAATTTACAGTGACCACTTAACTATCAAGCAGCAGTTCCCATGTTTCCATGGACTGCTTTTTCTTTTTTCTTTTTTTTTTTCCAATTCAAAGGTTAACTATTTATGCACTTGATATTAAAATGTCACAGGGACTTCTGGTAAGTATACGTATATTAGCTAGAAACGTCATGTTGTCCTACAGAATTTAGGTTATAAAAGTTCTGAAATTCCTGGCCCAAAGGGCCTTGAGTGCAAGTTCTTTGTTTACTACTAGTGGAGAAGGAGGTTCTTCCTGCTGAGTGTAAGGTGGAAATACAGAGATTTCTGAGGTATTCGGCAATCCAGCTATCCTTGAATTCCTCTAGTTTCAGTGGGGATGTGTAAGTTACACTGCTGTGAACCTTCTAGGAAGCTTCTGACTTGTACTGGAAGTTATCCCCTGTGCCCTAAGGCATGACATGCCAGAATCTCCATGCCGCAAAGTGTATGGAGACCCTCGCCCCCTGAATTCGTATCACAGAATCACGGGATGGCTGAGGTTGGAAGGGCCCCCTAGGCATCCTCTAGTCCAAACCCCTGCTGCAGCAGGGACACCTAGAGCACGTGGCACAGAGTCACATCCAGGCAAGTGGCAAGAACTTAAAGAGTAACAGGTAATCTAATCCAGTTCCTTGCCCAAGAAAAAGCAAAAGATCCTTGTGCTATCTCAAAAACCCATGTTGTGAAGTGAGACTCTCCCTAGATCTCTAGAACCTTCTGAATAACAAAACAACAGCAACAGAACCCGCGCTGTGTCCAGCGGCAGCTGTGAAAGGTGAGCGCTTGTGGTCCCACAGCTGCAGCATGACCCTTCTGAGCTCAGAGCTGTTGCTGCTTCTCTGAGGTTCTTCTAAGTGGTGCAGGGGCATGTGGTCTTGCTATGAACATTCTGTTCTTTGCTCTAGTGTCTGGACTACAGCAGTGGAGCCCTGACTGGTGACCTCTGTGAAGACTTGTGTGTGGCACAGAAGCTGGTGTACAAACACTGCCTGTACTATGACAGAGGTAAGAAAGTCATCCAGGCTGACTGGAGAGGCCAGCCCATCATCCTGAAATCCAAAAAGGAAATCTTCTCCAGCTACCAGCATCTCAGTATGCTAGAGGAGATGGAGACACAGGATATTCCTGAAACAGAGCTTCTGCTGATGGTAGCCCTGGAAGTCAAAAATGTCCTGGGGCTAGAGCTATCTAACAACACCATGGGACCCCTGTGGATGAGGAGGAAGGGGCCACACTGGAAAGCACAGGTGGCCAGCATGTGGTCTTTGCTCCAGCAGGAAGAATATATCTACTTCAGTGTGCTGCAAGACTTCAGCAAACACGTGCTACGCATTATTGGCTCCTGTGGACATTTCTATGCTGTGGAGTATCTCACAGCTGGACATGCCTGGCACAAGACTCTTTTTCCCTTGGAAAATGTGGTTGGTCCCTCCCTTGCTGGCAGCAGAAGCAGGGTGAGAGCCATCATCGACATTGCACTCAGTTTTCTGGATATGGTGCAGCATTTTGATAATGATTTCTCTCACCGACTTCACTTGTGTGACATCAAACCAGAAAATTTTGCTATCAGGCAAGATCTCACGGTAAGTTGGATGTGTTGCAGTAATCTGAGGTCAAATTCTAGTCTGAAAAGTGGCTGTGTAAAAATCATTCTTTCTTCCTCGCAGAGATCCTGGCCAAATTCTTGCAAAACCAACTCTCTTAACATGGGAGCTTTGTTGCTTTTCCCCTTTGTAATATCTGCAGCCACAGTTCAGAGTGCTGGGTCCTGCTGCTTGTGTTAAGAGGAGCTGTTTATTCCCTTCTGAATTGTTTCCCTGCTCAAATGCACTGAGACCGACAGGGTCCATTGGATCTGACAAAGAGTGGCTCCAAAGGCAAGGAGATCTCAGAAGCTGTCCAAGAGCCACAGTGATTATTTCTAGTAGGGAGGCTGAAAGGAAAAACTTTGAGTTTCAAAGCTAAAGCTGAATTCTCTGGTTTGACACGAGGGGACTCACACACACAGAGAGCACACACATCTTTCTGCTTTATTGCTGAGCAAATTTGGTCTGGTAATCATTAAAGGACAAAGACATAAAACTCACTGGTACTGGTACTGTTTGACTTGTCATTGTACAGCTGTCTCCCCAAAATTAATGTTTTTAAATAGCAATATGGCCCACCCCTGTATTGCTGAATATATCCCACATTCACTCTGCAGAGAGAAATTCCATTGATTTCAGTGGGAATTAAGTGTATGGACTGAAGCCACTGTGCAATAAGTATTTGAACCAGACTCACAATTTGCAACAACATCAGTGGAGTTTCTGCAGTCTGAGTGAACATAAAATATCTCCAGGAACTTTAATAATAATTGGTACTCACTGAGTGTTAATATAGTATTTGTACCTTTAGAGTCCTGGACAAATACCACCTAAACACACAGCCATTAAGAGCAATTAGCGTGCTTCTCCTTCACCCGTCCACTCACTGAACATTGTTTATTCAGGTGCAGTGCAGTGGGAGAGCAGGGAACGGGTGGGGAACTGTAGCAAGAAAGCAGGAAAGGCACAGCAGTGTTCAGGCAGCGTGAGATCACAGAATCACTATGGTTGGGAAAGACCTTCAAGATCATCAAGTCCAACCATAAACCCATCACCACCCTGCCTGCTAAGCCACGTCCCTAGGCACCTCACCTACACGTTTCTTGAACACTGCCAGGGACAGTGAGTCCGCCACTTCCCCGGGCAGCCTGTTCCGATGCTTCACCACTCTTCCTGTGTAGAAATTCTTAAAAATGTCTAACCTGAACCTCCCCTGGCGCAACTTGAGGCCATTTCCTCATGTCCTATCTGTAGTCATTCTGGAGAAGAGAACAACTGCCTCACTACATCCTCCTTTCAGGGAGTTGTAGAGAGCAAGATACAGCAGAGGTGCTTCAAGACAGGCTTAGCTTACCTTAGTTACCCAGGGCTATTACTGGACATGGCTGAACACACGTTAGAGCATCTGTTCTGCTACCTACTCAAAGGAGAGGCAAGGGCATTTAGAAGAGAAAGAGTTGGGTGCATCTTCCCTCACAAATCCTTTTAGTGAGGAGCAGTTCTCCAGGATCCTCCCATGACGTCTAGGTCTGCAGGGACAGCAGCCACCCCGTGGCCCAGGAAAACATTTTACTTCAGTATTTTCTAGGAGAATTAGTGACAGAAAAATGTGAGATGCTACCTCTCTCTCTCTCCTGGGTGTTCTGGCTGTACCTTGCAGACATGAGGTGATGTGTTTCCTGCTATCTCCGCATGGCCTGGACAAACAGGAGCTACACAGTCAGAAAGAGGAAGGGAGAAATAAATAAATACTGCTTCTGATGAGTGAAGATGAACGGAGAATGGGAAGTAAAAACCAGTCAGTTCCCAAACAGGGACAGGACGAGGGCAGCCTCCTTTCTCTCCCTCCCATGCACTTCTCTGAATGGTGGGGCTACCCCCAACACTCACACAGCCTCTGGTGCTGCTCCTGCTGCCGTCATGAGTCACCCGGGGGAACGTGAAGCTGCCATGGGGCCATGGAAGGGGCAGAACTGGGAGGAAACCTGTGTGGAGATGCTTATTCCAGGAGCGCTTCCTCTTTTAACAGCACCTCAGGGAGAATCAGAGAGATTACGGCACCTTTAACATGAACTTTATATTAAATCAGGAGCTATATTGTTTCCTTCCTGGGCTTCCTCAGGACTCCATACTCCCCCATCGTTGTATACCACTGTAACAAAGCTGGCTAAGCCGTTACCAATTACAGGTGGACTATCGCTCAGACATATCTTTATAGAGGCTGGCTGGGTGCCTATGCATTTTTGTGATCTTCAGTGAAGCCCCTGGCCCCCTTGGCAGCTGTTTTGTGTAGCAAATTAGAGCCCCAAAGGTGCCCAGTGTCAGCAGAGACCTCACCAGGGTGTTAATGGCCAAGGTCTTGGGGAATGCCATGTCCCTTTACTGTCTCTTCACCCTGCTCTTGCCCTAAATACACCAAGGGCAGACACAAGGGTCTCCAAAGAATATATCAGCAAAACTGCAGAAATGTTAAGGAAGGAAAGAAAGAAAAAAATTAGGTTGTCCAAATGTATGAAATTCCCCAGGCTACTTCATGATGATCATGCTCTCCAAGAAGCTTAAAAATACTTGAGTTTTTAAGCTATGCTTCATGACTTTAGGATTTTCCCTGGGTGGGGGAGAGCAAAACAAAATAAAGATTAGACTTTGTTTTCTCCTTTGCCTGAATAAGTTTTGCTTGGCTTTCTACCAGGCCAGACATCTTTAGTTTCTGGGGTTCATCCAGTTGCTGCTCCAGCCATGTAGTTCAGCTTCCCAAGTTATTTGTGAGGCTGGATGTTAAACATGAGAATATCACTTGAGCCCAAGTAAATCTGCTTTGCTCAGTTCCCAAACTTTTCCCTCCATGCAAATTTACCTCAGCTGCTGCAAGACGGAGTCCCAGAGTCAAGGTTTGGACTGTTAAATGCCACCATGCACTGATCGCTGCATTCATAGCGCTGAAGGGAGATGTGCATTTTGTTTTTCAGTTTTTCTCACATCAAGCAACTGCCAGCCTATCTTCCTTTCTTTCCCTGTTTATTTCTGTGATTTCTTTGAATATCCATGGGTGGAGTGACATTGATAGAAACCGAGACTACAGCCCTTCACCCACAGAATGGTTTTGAATCCAGCACAGCTCTGCAGTGCTGCTCGTTCAGTATTTTGTGAGCTTATACCAAGACAAGAAAAGTGATTTGTCTCTTCCGTTCTCACTCATCTGCTGAGACCAATGAACCCTGGACCATTAGGAACCCTGGAATTAGGGACCATAATTCTGGACAAGCGGAATAAGAACCATGCATGCTAAATGAAGAAAGCTGTAGCCAACAGGAGTGGATGAAGCCAGTCCCAACTTTAAACAATCTCAGGGAGTTATTTCTGCAGCTGCGTAGATGCAGATGCACTGAATGAAATGACAGGATCGGGGCAGCCCGTGCCAGGTGCAGAAGGCTGTGCACATCACAGTGCTCCTCGCTGTAGCATTAAAGTCAGGGTGACCAACAGTTGGTCTGAGAGGCAGATTGCGAAATCATTCTGACTCCTGGATAATTCTTGACCATCATATAATTAAAAGTTGAGTTGCCATCTGCATAAAATACAACAAGTCCTCAAACTTTTTAGTCCTGGTTTAAGAGGAATCAGTCCAGTTGACACCAGCGATTGTGCACAGATAATTTTGCCTTTCTTGGGGTCTTAAGCATTGTTTGTTTTTGTTTAAAAAGTGCTATTCATAAGACTGCTGCTGCTCAGTTAAGCACAAGAAAGCCCTTGCACTGTGATCCCAGTTCTGTATTGGCAGATGCTCTCAGCACAGCATTTCCAAGAGAAAACAGTGAAGGAATGTTTGCTATCCCAGAGTATGTGCTGTGCCAGGCTTGATAAGTTGTTTTGATCCACAGGTTGTGGCCATTGATGTGGATATGGCCTTTTTTGAACCCAAAATGAAGGACATCCTTGAACAGAACTGTACAGCAGATGAAGATTGCAATTTTTTTGATTGCTTTTCAAAATGTGATCTGAAAATCAGAAAATGTGGAGCACAGAGAGCCAATAACAACTTGCAAGTGAGTAGACACAGCTGCTTTATGCATCGATTTCTTTTAAAATCACATTGACAACAAAAGGCGTGTTATGCACTAGAGGGAAGATGGACACCTTTCCAAATGTGGCCACATAATTGCCATTCTCATTCAGAAATCCCATCTTGGGGCATGCAGACAGATCTTCATACTCTCTAGCACTTATTTGCCTTATTTCCATGCCTGTCCAGTGGCACAGAAATGAGAGTGGAAGAAACAGAAGCAGGGGGTTAGTTATCACTCCTGTCACCACTCCTGGCGAAGTCAGGGCTCTCAACCTGCCAACTGGGGCGTTCTTCTCCACCCCACCTAAGTTGCATGCAGATGTAGTGGCGAGAGGAGTCTATGGGGTATTTGGGTGGACAGGAGGTGGGATGTAACCCACGTAAGTAGCACTGAAGACATGCAGAAAGGCTGGGGGGACACAGCCCAGCTGCCTTTGCCCGTTTCTGCCATTCCTTCTCTCTCACCACTTGTTTTGCAGAACTACCAGAGCAACCTGCGGCAAAGGGGGGATGCTCAGCTAGAGAGCAGCCTTGGTGCAAGAGCCTTTACTGTATCGTGTTCTTAGAATGGCTGCAGGCACTTCAGATTCTGCTGATGCAGAATATCTTGCTGCAGCCCCAGAGGAGCAGCAGGGCATTAGTTCCAGTTCCCAAAGGCCAACTCCCATCTCTTTTTCCTTTCCTCAGGTCATCTGTGACAAAATATTCCGCCGCTGGTTTTCTCCCAATCTCAGAGGGCCGGCACTTCCCTTCCCTCTGCGGCTGCAGTTGCAGAAGGCCGTGCGCGACTGCGCCGAACCGGCACGCGGAGACGCCACGGAGCTCCGGGGAACCCCGCGCGCATTCCCCGACTTGTACCGGCTGCTGCGCATCAGCCAGCGCGAGCTGCAAGGGGCACCGTAGTTGCACAGGGCAGGACTGCAAGGCCTCGCCACGGCAAAGGCAGCACTGTGAGCGGCAGCTTTGTTTCTTTCGCCCTCCTCCTCCTCACCCATCAAATTACACTTGCAGCACATAACTTGTTTCCCTGCTATGCAGATGAAGCCCGTGGCTGCAGGTGCAGCATGGCCTGCCCGTAGCCCCCGAAGCGTGAGCTTGCTTTATATTAGCTGGATTCCAGTGCTGCTTGTGGTGCTGTCTCCATCGGCACTGAGCCCGTCACCTGCTCACCCGGATCTGCGTGCGCTGCTCCGGCAGCACTTGCCCCAGTGCGACCCTCAGGGGCACGATGCACCTACACAGGAACAGCACTTGGAACATGAAAATGTAAGCGCAGCAAAACTGCTATCAATAATTTCAAACAGCGTGGGGGTAGGTATGTGAGTGGTGTCTCTTTCTATCACGCAGCAGAATGAGGGTTTTAAAAGCAGGGACAGACTGCTCTGTATCAAATGACTGCCTCAAAGAAGGAAATCTATTGCCACAAAAGTGAAGAACTGCTTTTGTGCAAGATTCTGCTGTCCCCACATGCAGTCTCTGCTATATTGCATTACTTGTGCCATAACAAACTTTCTGGGGAGAGACTGTATGAAGGTACTTAGGATTTTTCCACAGAAAGATAATTATGTTTCATTCCCATGTGGATTTTTCATTCTGCAATGAAGAGATATGATTAATGCCACTGAGTTTTCCCGTGTGAACAAGCCCTGAGGCCCTTGAACATCAGAGCACTTGATAAGAAGCACTAGCTTGCCAGGGAGCAAATGACCCAGGGATGCCAACGATCTGTGATTTGCACTTAACAGAATACCCAGAAATTCTGGAGACTTCTTATGTGTAAGAATACTGTGGTATTTTTAATGAACAAAAGGAAATTTTGGGAAGAATTCCTGATTTTTTAAAGTATGGTAGTTTATTGGGGAAAAAAGGCCTAATGGTAGCTTGAACATTTGAGCTAATCTTGAATTAATCTCAAGGTTTTCTAAGCAGCGCACATTCTTTGGTGACAAGCACTCTTTATCATCACGTTAAAGAACAACTATGCAACTCTGTTGCCCAGAGATAAAAATCTTAAGACTAATTATTGCTCCGAGGCTTCAGGAGTGCCATAAAGCTGAGGAATATGAAGACGAAAAACATGAGGTGTTAAGTCTTTCACACCCACAAACCAGCACTGTCAGGCTTATGACTGAGGAGACTTTTCTTAACTGAGGACTGTCACAAGGTCTTGGTTTGTTTTTTGTCAGATTGACGAGGTCTTTGTGCCAAAAACAGCTCAAGGGAGTTATTAACTGATACTGGACCTAAAGACATACAACATCTTATGAACTTTTGTGTTAGATTCTCCAGAGACAGCTCTACAAGTTACAAAGGTAAAGCTAACGTCTTTATACTAATCTGAGCTTTTTTTTTCTATATCTACACGGCCTTCTCAAAAAGCTCATTGAGAGCGCAAGGTCAGCTGTCTTGCCTGAGGCAGCATGGAAAACAAATTGCTGCCAAGGCAGAACTGAACTCAGGAGTTCCTGACTTGTGAAGTTGTGCTCATTCCACAGTTCTCTAACCAGGAAGACAGAAAATATTTCAATATTTTAAGAACATCTTTTGCAAAAGCAGGAAGGCAAAACAGAGTAAGGAGAAACCCAAACTCCAGAACAAGCCCTGTTACAAAGCTATGAAACTGATGGAGAAGAAAGGTATTAAGGATATAATCACATTATGGTAAAGGTAGGGGACAGATAAAGTATTTTAAGTAGAGATAAGTTGGAAAATGAATAAAAGAAAAACGGGGGAAAAAAAGAATTCAGAAATATGGCTCACTTTGTGAAAGTTTGGTTTATGATATAAGACTGAAGACATTGGCTTTAGTCTGGAGAAGCTGAGACTGAAGGGAGATATGGTACCAGATTTTGGAGGCTAATACAAGGAGAAGGGGAGCGCCCTGTCCTATCCACTCTGCCTTGGTGGATATGACAAGCAAAGAACTTGTTTATCTGAGGGCTGCTGTGAGTCCCTACAGAAGTAGGGACTGATCTAAGGGCAGCTGACTCGATGATCCTGCTGTTAGACAGCCCTGTGTCTCCTGTGATCATCGGCCTGCGTTGGTGCCACTGCCATTCGCTCCTGACAGGGTCCGGGCTCCCGGGACATTAGGAGGGGTCACTCTGCTTTTCGCTGCGTGCACAGACTGCGGGTGCCCCGGGGGAAGGCCGAGAGGGCAGCTGCAGAGGCAGGAGTGGCGCCACGGGGAGATCGCGCGTCCCCCCGCGCTGAGGCGCCAGCAGCAGCGCGGGACGAACCCCAAGCCCCGCTGCGCCACCTGAGCAGAGTCCCTTTATTACGGCTGCCCCGTTTCCCTGCTCCCATTAATTCCTTCCCTGCTCTGGGCCCAGAGGGCCAGGAGAAAAGAACAAGCAGAGTGTTGCAGTTTTAAAATAGAGGGAAAAAAGACCTAGTAAAGTGAAACCCGGTGGCAGCAAAATTCTGGCAGAAACAGCTTTCTGCTCAGAAGGACATTGTCCTTGGCAGGATTTAGAAATGCAAATTGCCTCTGACAAATTTCTCCCCACCCTTGAGAGCTTAGCAGCAGCCACCTCCACCCCACAGGGACCTCCTTCTCGCACACTTTCCCAGCTCATTAGGTTTCCTTTCTTCTTTTCAGGACCCAGAGAACAATCCTCACCAGCAGTGCCTTAGAAACCTCTCAGGAGCAAAGCAAAGGGGTTATTTGTACTTGGCTGGGCTGTGAGATTGCGTATCACTTACGCGGGCGGCCCGCGCCGGCTTTGATACAGCCTCACTGATGGATGGAAAGGCAAGGAGAATCCAACAGACGGTGTGAGCACACAGGGTTTGATTCTCCATTGCCCCCTGTGCACCTCGTAAAGCCACTCAAAGTCGGGAAAGGGAAGGGAAAAATACTGCTGTGATGCAAATAAAAAGTTGCAACTTCTTTGGAATAGACACCAATGACACAATGAGGAATAAAATAGTAGGAAAATGGATCTTTATCTCCATAATACTCAAAGAAAAGAAAATGGAGATACTTGTGTTGTTGCCATTTGTCTTAAATGGTAGATACAAATTGCAATCATAAGAATGTATTGTTTTACACCCATGTTTTATAATGCAAAAGCCTACATAGGTATTGGGCAGCGAAGAATCAGGCCCGCAGGGCCCATTTCTCTCTTCTCACAATGGCCTTTTCATGGTGCCTCGGCAGTAGCGGCTACCAAAAATAGCGCTGGCAGAAAGAGGCAGCCAGCTGGCACACGCATGGGGGCACGGCCAGGCCTCCGGAGCCTTGAACGGGACCTGCGCCCCGGGGAGCCCTGCCTGCTGGCACTGGCCGCTGCAGAGCGGGAGCCCGCAGCCGTAGCTGGGAATTCTTCAGGGAAACTGAATTCCTGGGATACAGCCAAAACGCTAAAGTTTGTCAAGAATGATATTGGTTAGATATATTATATACTCAGCTTTGGAAGCTTCTAAATGGAAGCATTTCCCAGCTTCTCAAGTTGATTTCTCAATTTTACTTAATTCATACTGAAAAAGTTTGCAAGTAAAAAGATGAAGATTGAAATTAGTCACAATTTTTGAAGTGTTTTGACCCCTACATGGTGAAGCTTGCTAGTGCCTCCAGCATTTTGTGATGTTGACTTTTTATTCCAATTCAGATGAAAAAAAATTGAAAACTCCGTGTCTTTTGCAGAGATTTTCTCACCCAGCCCCAGTGGTCAGATTTTACAAGTCCGCAAACCTATTTTAAAGTCATCTTTGCTTCCCACTTCATTTCTGCATATTGGTTAGGCTGTCAGCTTTGCCTTTCATGGTTTCTGCCCAGCTTCCCTCACTTGAAGGATCTTCAAAGCACCTGCCTACTTGGCACCCCTGCTTGGTATCTGCTTTACTGAAGCTATGAGAAGTTACAGGCTGCATAAGATTCTCCCTGCTGCTCTTCCTTCATCCCTTCCACATAAATTATGACTTCCCTGGCATAGATTTGCTAATAGCAGTTGGCTGCGCTGGAAATGGCCACTTAATCCAGCAAGTCTGTTGCCTTTAAATTGATCTCAGCCTCATCGCTTTGCTTGGTCAGTCTGTTCCTCACTCCTTTTCTCCCTATAAAAATGGCACTCCCTCTTGATTCATTTCTAGCACTGGGTGCATTAGTGCCTTACTCAGCAACTTCCTCCCCATATTTATTGCTCTCTGTGAAACAGGAATGACATTAAGTCATTGTTTATTCCTTCCCTGCATCTCGCCTAACGGCCTGAGTTTCAGCTCTGCAACAGTCTAAATACACTGTCTGTTCCCACATTTTACAAGAGGGGAGTACACTTGGAGGTCTACCTCAGAACCTTTAGGGAAGAGTAAGTCATCCCTTTCCTCGAGATTTGCACAGAGCTACCACTCCTTAAAATCCGATTTTTGTCCTTTTAGTATTATATGCCAGCGTAATAGCACACAGTATTATGCTTTGCAAGAATATTTGCAAGTGATAGTCACACAGCGGGGTAATAGGGAGCAAAGCCAAACACGCCGGCCCCAGCAGGTCTGCACAGGCTGCCCTGCGTTTTCGGCAGTGACACAGCGGTGACCAGCCCGGAGCACCAGGGATTGGGAAGCTGAAGGAGATAGAGACTCCTCATTGATCTCCCACCCTCTCCTGCAGTTTGAACAGCATGGACCCAAACTACCTGATTTATTCCTTTATTCCTTTACATGATTTTCAAAAATAAATAAATAAACAGATAGATAGATAAATAAAAGAAGCCATACATCATGGTACCTCGCCTTCAGCAGATCATATTGTTGCACATAATGCCCCGGAAAGGTGATAAATGGCAGCGTTTAGTGAGTGTCAGGTTGTAACTTTGGAGCCTTGTGGTTCTTTTATCAGTTTCCACATCTGGATAACCAACTGTAAAACAAATGAATAAACAACCCCCCCCCACCAGCACCTGGCATGAGTGGAGGCCATGCCAGGTACAATCAGACTAGAGACCTTGGCAGATACCCCTAGAAGTCTGGTACAGACAAAAGTTGAAGTCGGCCTGTTGGGACTGATCTACAGTGAATCCAGGCCACAGGCGGTGTCGCTCTCACAGCGCCTTCATCACTGGCACGGGCACTTCCCAGGAACTTCAGTGAAAGATGTGGAAAGGGTGACTTTTTGGCAAGGTTTTCAGTAGCAGAAAAAGGCAGCAGCACGTAGAGAGTGAAAGAGTGAGTAGCTGAGAAGAGGGAAAATCCTAGAGAACTGAGTTCAGAACCAAAGGTAATAAGAACCTGCATTTAAAAATCAGAAAAGGAAAAAATCAAAGACTTGCTTGGAAAAACGTCCCAAACACTTGTTTGGCAGTTCTTTAAAAAATACAGCAACAAAACCGCAAGGGATACAGACATCTCCATATGCACGTAGGTGTCTTGAGGCTTTATCAGACAGAGCAACCTTGTCAGCCAACAAGAAAAAAGGAGGGCAGACTGCTCTTCTTAATGAGCGTTGTACAGACATACAGCATGCATAGAGCACGCAGTCATAGGTCGTAATATTTTTAAAGCATTGAAATCTCTAGAAAAACTGTTCTCCGTATCCTGTTTTTTCAAAAAGTTCCAGTAAACTAACATCCTTCAGGCCTGGGCCCTGAGCGGCAGCGTGGTTGCTGAGCTCCTTTAAAACTCCGTGATTATTTTGGCCTTCTGAAACACCCTTTGAGTTCCCTTTCTGCAGACTGAAGAGACTGTTTCCTGTGCTAGGAAGGAGCCTGTGGGGTAAGTGCCGCAGCATCCAGAGCGTGACCGCCTCCGCTGGCACCCGCTGCCAGTGCCGTCAGGAGCGGTGCCGTCAGGAGCGGCGCAGCCCACGCTGGAGGGTCCCTCTCCTCCTCCCCTTCCCTCGATGCCTCCGCAGCGGGCTGGTTGTGGCTCGTTAGCAACAGAATCCCCCACCCTGCTGAAATCGGTCAGGATCTCTCCAAGATTCCTGCTATATAGCAGGAAAACACCAAACCGCCTGGAGTTCAGAGTGGGTTCATTTTCTTAAAGGTACGACATGTGGAGTTGCAGAAAAGAGCAAAAGCTTATGGTTTTTGTTTTTTGGTTTTTGGTTTTTGGTTTTTTTTTTCCTAAAAAGAGGTAGTTTGGCTAAATGCAGACAGCTGAACAAATAGATTGTTCAACCAATACGCCACGTACATTTATAGACAAACATTTCTCTGTATTTGTATAATTTACAGCTTTTTTTTTCATTCAAGAAATAATAATAAAAAGCAGGACTTGTTTACAGCTCCAGATTTCACATGCATGCCAATTACTTCTTTCCCATTTCTGCGGGGAACATTTCAGGCTGTACCACTGTCCTTAGGAAACGGATATCCTCCATAATCCCAAGAAAGTTCATATTTAGGAGAACGTTGTTCCCCAGGAATTGATTTGCCTCTAGTTCAATGGCTCTTAATTTATTGGCTATTTAATGGCTATTAATTGCTCTTCATATCTTGTAGATAGTGATCAGAGGCTAATTATCTATTCTGTGGAACCTGATTAGTAGGGTTAATATCAACAACCACTAAATAAATACCCATGTAATTACCCCAGCTTTCAGAATTTAGCTATCAGTGTAACGATATCAGTATTATCCTATGTGATTCCAGGTGACATATGTACAGACAAATGGTTTGTCAAATGTATGTTCAGGTACATCTTCACAAGGATTAAATCTTAATAAGTCCATGTGGCCATATGTATTCAGATTAAACCATAAGGAAAACAAAACACTCTACAAACTTAGATTCACAGCTTTTCCTTTAGTTACCCCGTTTAGCTGTGGACTAAAGGCACTATGCATGTACGCAGAGACTAGTATATATTTTTGTTGAATTGTAATTTCATGAGTAATCCATAAATGTGTGGCATTTTTATTATGCATATTCTATATCAATTGGGAAAATGTAGGAGTAATTAGCAATATGAATGAACACCACAGAATTTATAAAAATAATGAAAAATTAATGGGATGCATAATAAAATTCTCCCTTTTTGCCCACTGATTTTTCTGGACTTTCCTAGGAGATTAAGGAGCTAAATGGGTTGGATCAAATTCTAATGTTCAGCTCTTATAAAATATCAGATGAACAGTATTGTATTAGCCAAAGCAATATCCCTTAAGAAGCATCAGAAAATGCAAGCACCCTGCATGTATTTTCACTGTAGATATTGCTCAGATAAGAAGAAGCCAAGACTCGTACAAGCAAGGGATAAGAGATGCAGAGATGCTTGCAAAAGGAATTTACATTAAATAGCAAGGAAAGATCTGCAGCTCCATCTCAAGCTTTTTTGTTTTCCCTTGTATAAGTGCTTATGTGAATTCACACGTAATATAGGGGCATGTTTTTAGGCTCAGCTTGGACTGCTCTTTGCACTGGCATTGCTCCCTGCCCTTTCAGTGTTTGCTCTTGGGTCACGTTGGTAGAAAAGCAGAAGCTCCTTAAAGTCAGAGTCAGGAGCAACACAAGTGCTGTGTTCATTTAATGTATGTGAAAACACACAAGTGGTGAGTGCTCCCGCTCCCCGTGCTGTGCAGCCGCCCCGGTGCTTGGGCCCCACAAGGCTCTAGGCGCGACGCCCTCAGGGCCGTCAAGGAGCCGGCTCTTTGTTTTTACAGGGGCCGAAACAGAAACCATGGCGTCAAAACCCTTGAAGTCAGTCAAAGCGGAAGCTGCGTACGAGACGCAGGGATCAGGGCAGCTTGGAGACTCGGGCAGCGAGTTACGAGCACTAACCCTCCAGTTCTCGGGCACAACACTCAGAAAGAAAAGCCACTTCAGCGGCGCCTCTTCATAGGCTGCCAGATGGGCTGTGGCGATTTTAGCGATTTTAGTTCCCAGTTCCAGGGTGTCGACACCGAGAAAACCCATCATGCCTCTCTCGGACTGACACCCTCCCGAGCCGGTCAAGGGGAGCGGAGATCGAAGCGGAGCAGGGGCTGAACTGACCCT
>VZSV01000039.1:1195156-1219552 GCA_013398735.1 Nothocercus julius | reverse complement strand
TGCCCAGCGGCGTCGCCTCTCGGGCCGTCTCCGTGCCCCCGGGCGGTATCGCCGCGGGCGGCCCCCGAACCCGCCGCACGGCGCTCCGGGGCGCTCGGCTCCCTGCAAAGCTCCACGTGCTCTGGTTTTGTCCAGGCTAAACCTGCACTGACTTCCCACCCTCCCGGCCTCGATGCCCTGTGAAACGCCAGCCCGTGGTGAGAGCTAAGAAAGAGAGGGAAGGAGAGAAATGACTGGAAACAGAAACCAGCTCCCGGCGGCGCTGGCCGCTGGCCCCGCTGGTGGATCCACCCGCCCCGTGTTTTGCCAGCCCTCCCCTCCGCTCCGTCTTCACCTCGTGGGGCGGATTCCGGAGACTCCTGGTGGGGCCCGCGCTGGGCAGGAGGCACCGTGGTGGCAAACGTCGCGCTGAGACGGGCCCTGGGGAGGTTCCCCGGTGCCTCCCGCTCCGCCTCTTGGCTTCCTCCAGGACCCCTGCGAGATGCCCACGCGCGCAATGGGAGCAATATCCTTTCTGGCAATCCGCTCTTCGGGCATAGAAGGAGGTAGCCGGAAGCTGGAGGTGCTGTCAGAGGTGAGTGATGGAAATAACGCAGAATTAAATACAATTAAGTAGCCTGAGTGAAGCAAGGTCGTAAGCACAAAGGGAGCGATCCCACGTGCGAGGCACGTGATGGGAATCGAGGGACCCAGGCTGAGCTGCACGCATTGATATTTACCAGCTTGTTCCAACCATTTGTTGCTCCTTTCTGTTTGAGCACAAGCTAATAAGAGCAGGAGGTGGCATATTCAGTGTTCTTGTGCTATTTTCAAATTTACAGAGACCCTCTGAACTTATGTGATGCTAATAATTAAAAGTGAATAATTAAATTTATTAAATTAAAAAAAAAGTCACGTTGCATAAATATTCTGTTATGGCCACAAAAATCCCAAGACCTTTCCTACACTCTATGCTGAGCTCTTCTTTTTTTTTAGTTTCAGTGATCATGTTAAAAGGATGCTGTGCTGTTATTCTGAAACTTCTCCTGATTATGCAGCCATGAGCATTTGCAGCTGATTTGAAGGAGCTAAACTTTCCATCGAATTTCCCTTGGCTACTGTGTGAAACTCCACAGTAAATGAACACTGCTGTAACTTAAACAGATACCGGCTCTTCAGAGAGGCGAAAATAAAAACGCCTTTCTGGCAGACTGAGAGCTCTGTTCCACAGTTCACAAAGTCTGATAGTTTCCTTCCAGCAGTAGTTGCCTTAAAAATGAATGACTGGTACTTGCGGCGTTATCCCGTCACCGACGGGCAGCTAGGCAGGGAGAGGTGTGAGTCTGGAGCGGCTACGCGGACGGGCACATCCTCTGCGTTGCGGGGAACGGGCTCAGCTCATGAGAGAAGTTTCCTTTTTGTGCCTATCTTTATTCTTCCGCTCGGTCCACAGGGACCCGTCTGCGCTACTCTCCGCTCTACGTTCTCCTCTGCCGTTGTCTAGAAGGCTGCTTTAAATCTCCGTCCTGCGCTCAAAACTGCAGGCAGCATCATGAAAACTGAGCATTTGTGACTGAAGCTTGGAAAAAAAAGAACAAATATGTTAGGCAAAGCAGAAAAAAAAACAACATTTAAACTTTCCAGTTTCAGACAAGAATTAATATTTGAAAAAAAAACAGTAAGCTGAAGACCTTTCTGCATAAAGACACAAAAGTAAAAAGAACTGGGACTCCCAGCATAACTGTTATGAAGTTGCCGTGAAATGAATCGTTAATCCCGCTGGTCCATTATTACCAAATTATAATGGAGAAAAGAAGCTACTTCGAATTCACCTAAATTCAATTCCTCTCCGCAGTCACGTATCAAACGTGTAAGGCAGCATAAAGCCCTCCCTCCCGCTTAGTGAAGTCGTCTGCCCGCGGCTCCGGGGTGCCGGGTCCGGCGGTGCCGGGCGAGCCCAGCGCTCGGGAAGGCGCCTCGGGACGCCGCTCTTCAACCAGGCGCCCGCGTGCCGGGCACAGCGCGGGTCCAGTGTGCCCAAGACGGGAGAAGCGCCGCGGCCGAAGCTCCTTATTGCCTTCCCGAATGCTGGTTCGCGCTACCGGCGCCCTCGTGGGTCGATTCATCTCTAAACTGAGAGGTAATGAAGACGCCTGTGTTTCACAGCGAGCCGGCTGGCGCGGTGCCCAGGCGCTGGAGCTATGCGGTTCCCAGTACTGGAATGCATTCACTCTGTTTTTACTGGTTTGCAGAATTTTCACCTTTCCGTTACTCTTTCTAAATTAAAAAACCTGCAGAGGCAGAATAACCAGTTAGTGCCCGAGGACTAAACGCGAATCGCCCGCGTTGGGCCCGCAGGACAAGGCAAGCTGTCCGCGGGGCGCTCCAGCCAACGCAGTCCCAAAGGAGCCGTGAGATGTGAGGTAAAACCATGTGCTTTAGTCAGCCTTCAAAGGGTCTGTCCTCCCAGGAAATACAACTTGATGGAAATGAGCCACTCAGACCGTTTTTCTTGATAGAAAGAGCACTACAGAAACGTGCTTGCTAACAAAGGTTTGAATGTATGCGAAGCTCCGTTCTTTACAGTGTTGCTCCTGTCTACGCAAGGATGCAGTAACCTACAAAATGGCATCTGCATTGCACAGCCGGCTTTTCTTTTTTTCCTATTGCTCTCCATTAAATAACTAGTGGAAGAAGAAATGAAACATTCAGATATTTTTGGTAAATGCTTCTGTTGAAGAATAAAAAATACACAATATTATACTGAATTAGGATTTACCATCCTTTCTTGCCTCCTTGCCAGAGGCTGAACTTCACTTCATTTATCCAGCTGCCTTGAAGTGTCCCACAACCACATAGGGACCATATGTTGATACATACCATGTGCATATTGACATAATATGGTAAAAATGTAACATAAATATTTAATAGGTATCTGCATCTATTCTTGATGTATAAGAATAGGTACCTTTTACCTAGTTGACTACTAAAGCTGACTATTATGGTTTACTATTAAAATCTACTAAAATTTAAGTAAGTCAACTATTAATAAACTCAAATACTGTTACAGATGACACAGTTAAAAGCAATCAGGCTTGGGTAGACTGTTCCCTTTGATGAAAATAGGTCCTGAATTGAAACCACAGGCTGGAGATTATCCCTTACACAGCAGCCCTGTGGTATCTGGCAACAGCAACTACCACATGCTGCTGGCCAGTGTCAACTCTCTGCTCTAAACCAACATTTTCCAACCCTGCATACTTTTAACAAGTGTAATGGAGTACGGCTTGCGTGTGTGTATGCATATATACACATACACACATATATGTGCGTACGTGCTCCTATTGGGCTGCTGAAACAAATATCTAACTGCTCTTGGAAGTGATTATTTGATACTGGACACGGAGATTCCTCCTGCAGGAAGATCACACACGCTGCTTTCCAGTATTTTTGCAACTTGCCTCACTGGAACTTGCCTAAATCAGGCCTTGTATATTGGGTCTAGTATGAAATTTGCTGCCATTTAAGAAAAAAAAAAAATAGTAAAATCACTGCAAAAAGATGTGTGTGATCTTGATAGAGATGTAAGCTCTTTGGGAACAATTTTCATGTGTTTTTTAGCTAACTAAGACTGCTTTATCCCAGAGTCTCACACTACCACGGCGCGATTAAGCTCTTCAGATGCCGCCTCAAGTTCTGCAGCGATGCCAGGGCAGTCAGGGCTGCTGGGCCTGGCAGCAAAGGCTAAGGCGCGAGGCTGAGCCGTGGCCCTGTGCTGCCCAGGCGCCACCAAAACATCGTAGTTCTGCTAGAGAAATGACACGGCATCTTTTCCAGCACCGCCACAAATGAATTTCCTCCGAGGGATGCCACAAAAATTCCTCAGTACACACTTCTCAGCACAGGAGCAGTGTGTTGATGCAAAAGAGGATACAGCCCGAAGTTATTAAATTATTGTATTTAATAAATTATTGTTTGATTATAAGGACACTTTTTTTTTTCTCCTCCGAGACCTTAATGTGACTATTTTTGAGTGGGCTATGAAGCACACAAGCCGGTACAAAACCCGCACGAAAGGAGCTGAACACCCATAAAACCAGCTGTAACCTCTAAGCTGAGATTTAGGCGCGTCGGCACCCCAAGCCCCGGCGAAGGCGGCCGGCCCGGCTGCCTCCTCGCCAGCAGCGGCGCTGGCATCTGGGTCCTGCGCCCAGCCGGGCCCTGCTCCGCACCAGCACCGTGACCACGCTGAGCGGCACGTGCGGGGCAGGCAGGGCCCGCGCTGACAGGCCCGCTCCCCCCTAGAAAGTGCTTGACCGTTTAGCACAGACATATTATTCATTAGCTTATTTCAAAGGGAACAAATCAGATCTGATTTTTTTTTTTTTTTTTGGTATCTTATTATAATAGGAAAGGTAAAATGATGCAAAAATTTAAAAATACAAGAATAATGCAAAATAACCTCTCTTACAATAAAATACAAAGCAAATGTTAGCAATAGGCAGCTTTTAAAAAGCAACAAAAATTCAGATCATGCTGTAGCTTATGTAATATAAAATAAATGCAACTGCTCATCATTTTTCTTTCATATTTTAAAACAAGAGAAAGATAGTCAACCTATGAAAGAATATACTATAGCATTTGAAAAATAGCTCTGCATATCAATATCCAGGCAAAATGTAGATATGATTTTATTTCTTTCTTAGATAACCAATTTGAGCATATTTGTTCTCATTTTTTTTTTTTGTAAATGAATATTGAGAAATGCATATATTTGATAAATACATGAGAAACACCTAGGAGAAAATCATATTGTGTTGATGTGCCCACTTGCTGCTGAAAACTGACACCATTAAGTTAGAGCTATGCTAAGAGCCACCATTTCAGAACAGGAAACAAAACAGAAGTTTTGACTCTAGTCAAAGAAAGGAAAAAACCCTAACCTGAAAAGTGAGGTAAATACAAAACACAATTAAGGCAATATAAACTAAGAAAGTTTTCATAAAAAAAAAAAAAAATCTTGTGTTCCAGTTCCTGTAGGAAAGAGGTTTTGCAAATGTATATCCAAAATAAATGTTCAACTACAGGTGTCCATTCAGTATAGGAGCTAGTGTTGTGACACTTACTTCTGAATATTTATGTAACACAATAGTACACACTTAAAAATGCTAACTGTGCGGTAATGGTCAGATATATGTGTGGGGGTGTATGTATGTTTACATATTTTTGTAATTAGTAGGTCTTCAAATAGGTCTTCAAGTAGGTCTTTGAAGTTATATTTTTATTCTGCTAAAATTACTCAAATGAGAATAACTTTTTTTTGTGTATGCGTGTGTGTGTGTGTGATTTGCTTAAGAAGGGTGTTATCAACTGAACTTAGAAAAAATCCTTTAGGTATTAGTTTCATCTCTGAGAACCGAAACTCATTAAAAATTATGGTCAGAATTAAAGAATCAGGAATCAAATGCAGCATTCAGACTATTCCCCTAATAAAAAATGGCACTACATATTTCCTAACTATTTGACTTGACGAGGACAATTTATTTAGGCATTTTTTACTGATGAAGCAAAGAGCCTTAGATATTGTAGCAAAGAATTAAATACAGTTATGTCATTAAAAAGCCAAACCTGAAACTGCAAAATCACTTGGAAGAGTGCAAAAGTATGTAAGCAAGTAGTAGGACAGACACAGTATGATTCCAAAACTCTAAACAATTTGTTAAATTTCCAAACCCACTGGAGGTTCATTAACCTCAGTTGTCTGGAGGAGATGTTGGTATATGGTTTCACTTGGTATCCAACCCACAGTTTTTCATATAGAGACAGGTACCAGCAATATGAAATATAGACAGCAAAGATCATGAAGAGATCAGAGGAGCCTCAAATATGTTCATGCCCCCTTGGGAACCTGAATGGAGGAAAACATAGAATAAAAGTTTAGATTACACGCACACACACAAAAGACAATTCAGAACTGTATGATCAACAACCAAAGAGAGGCACTGTATTTTGGCATTCATAATTTCATTATGTTTTCATTTTGTTACAATACCTGTAGCATGCTAATTAAATTTTTCTATTTTTACACAAAACAGGAAAAAAGTTCTGTCCTTGATAAAGCTAAGGTATTTAGGTACCACTAGTGCACACAGTCCAAATTTTATATCCAATACTACATTTGATCAGGAAATGAATTTGCCACTGTCATAAATTGTTTTTTCATTGAAAGTCCACACATTTTCAAAAATATTTTCATACAATTTCCATGCATTTTTAAAGTTTAAGAAATCTCTTTCATTCATAAAACCAAATCAAGTTATTGTATTAACATGATATGTAGGAAGATATTACTTTAACGTAGTATTTCACAACCAGAAATCATTTGAAAGATGACATTGCTGAAATACTATACCACATCCGTCCAATTAGAAGGGAAATTCTTAAATATTGGCTTGGGGCAATCCACATTTTAGAAGAAACAATCCAATCTAGTGCCTAAATACAAAACTCCTGAGAACTGGTTGTGTGGATCCCTAGCTTCACCCTATGCTCATATGATATCCTTTCAGCAATGGTAGCAATTACATTTAATCTAATTAGAATTACTATGTTTAAATTTTACATTCATGTACTATTATTACATCTAATTAATTTTTAGCTTCATTAAGCTTCATTTGCTTAATGAAATTTGGTAACTAAAACCAAAGGTCTGGATCATATGATAAGACACGTTTAGAGCAACAGAAAGAGTTCTGTGATAAACAGGAAGGATTTGGGCATTTCTGCTCTGCTCTTTTAAGTTCATCTATCCTAACACCTGTGTCTGTAATGACTCCAATCCTTTTTTAAAATATTTTTTTTTGTGGTAGTACATACTCTCCTTTGGATCTCTGCTCTCCTGATTCGTCTTACAACCTTTACATACATGGGTTTTCATCTCAGATTGAAACCTACATTTAATTTCTCAGAAATCCCTTTTTTGCCAAGGAAAAGCTCAATCCTTCTCCAAAGTTTGGAGGATTGTATATGTATGTATACAAACAGAATAAATGAGAATTATGTAGTGCTAGAATCAAATGTTAGCCATTAAAAAGGCTTCTCTTGTATTGCTTTATAACCTCAATTTTATTAACACATTCCCTATTTTCACCAACAAAACTGAGAAGAAAATTTGAGAATATATTGCAATTTCCTGGCCTAGTTAGCAGGCTGTGTAACTTGGCACACATTAGTCAAAAAAATGGCCCTTCTTTCAAGAAATTGTAAATAATAATAATTAAAAGAAATCACACTCATGAATTACAGATCCAAGTCCTTCCTGTAGACTACATCATTAAATTTCACCATAAAAACTTCTCACCCATAAATTTTGCAACACGGTAAATCTCAAAACTTACAAGTAATTCTCAAGTGTTCAAATGAAAATAAGTATTGTGAATGCAAGTGTACTAATATATCATAAAGAAATGCAGAGCAAAGCATTTTAGTATGAAAATTGTAGGCAACAATCAGATAGCAGAAGTTATTTTAGCTCTAGTTATAAGTCATGAACACCAATGAAGAAACCAATATAAAGAAATACTTCATATTTTGCTTCTTTATTATTATGTTTTTTCCATTTGCTTTCTGCCATGTGCTATTTGTCCATCATTTTGCCCACTTGTGTCTTTGTGATGGTCTTTCTTACACTTATATTTTCTTTTGAATGCATACACTTCTACTTATCTCTGAAACTGTGACCTGCACAGGGTACTCCTTCCTGCATGTCTTAGTACTGAAAGCTTGCAATAGGTTACTAGATCAATTAACACTAGTGGTTTTCATTTGGTATATAAATCCTTAGTATTCCAAAGAAAAGCTTGTGCTGTCCTACAAGGCTAACATCAACATCTTCTTGTGATGTGGGAAGTATTATTTCAAATATCTGTCTATAAAACTGATTTTACTTGTTCTGTGAAACAGGTCATTTTGTCCTTGGATTAGATTTTAGCATCTTGCCAATCATGTCACAATATTGAATGATATACATAGCTTCACCTTAATGGTTATATGCTCTTAACTTTAGCTCAGATTCAAATGAAACCCAGCAGCACAAAAAATAGGTTTATTTTAGTTTGAAAAAAACACACAAAATAAATTCTGCATACTACTAAGGACAAGATGCCTTTGTATTTAACATTACTTCTTTCTTTTCAAAAAGGAAAGAATCTTGGCTGCTGTTAACATTATTATATTGTTCTGGGAGCAACTCATTTAAAGCTAGAGATAGTTCATAGGAAGATCAGAGGAAGCTATTATAGACATGTAGTATGATTGTAAAAAAGAGGAAAAAAACACCTTTCAAATTAATAGAGTATACCCAGAGTTTTCTCGCAGTCCTCCACAACATCCTAAACAGAAGGCTTACTTTTTTTTGGCTTTCTTTAACTTTGAAGAGCCCTCTTCTCTCTGTAACAAGAAACAACAACAGAAAAGTAGTAAAGCAAATAACACTAAGCTAACAGCTCAACCAACAGGTTTTCTTTTTGAGGGAAATTCTTAGTTAAGAGGTATCAGAAATGGAAAATAAACACTTACCTTCATCAGTATAAATCTTGTGTAAAGTAGGAATATATGTACAATAGAAACACAATTAAAACCAGAGCTATTTTGAAAATACCCTTGTAATACTGACAGCCAAGACTTCCAGAAGCACCTGATCAGTTCTGGTGTCCAAACTAGAGATAACAACAAAGGCTTAGTTTTCAGAAAAGTGCTAATGGGCATCCCCATGACATACAGCAGGCTTCAGCCCCATTATATGTTACTTTGGGAGGAGGAGGAACTGGACAACAGACGAGCACTGCAGAGCCCATCCTGATCCAGTTACCAGATCCTGCTCCCACGCCGGGCATCCAGCTGAGCCCGGTTTGTGCAGAGCTGTGTCCTGCCCCGGGGCTCCGGCAGCGGCGCTGGAGACGAGGCCTGGGCCAGCTCACAGGGGCTGGGGCACCTTTTGCATGTCAACCTATTCGCCTCTTTTTAGATAGTAAAACTATTACCAATGTGGCTGTAAGGAGAAGGAGAGGGAAGATGCTACTAAATATTCAAGAATTGATAGTTAGAAATAGAAGTACAGCCCATGGGTGGATAGCAGCAAAATTTAAGAAAAAAAAAAAAATGAAGAGGATTTTAGAATTATATACTACTAATGTTAGACCAGCATCTACAGGACAAAGTATATAAAAATTAAAACAGTACGAGGACAGCCTTTCTAGTAATGTAATAGCAACGGAAATATATTAAATAATTAAGAGAATATACATTACAAAAAAACAGAAAGAATAACAATGAATATTTGGGAACTCTTATACAGTTTGGACACTTACATAGCCTAAGAAAATGTCCATAGTTATAGATTAGACAGGATAAAATTGTTTTCTGTAGAACCAGAATATCTGCTTCAAAAACATTTACACTAAGCCTTTTCATTTCAGCACCATTTTCTTCAGAAAACAAATATTTTAAACATACACTTGAAATAATATTTAACATAACTGATGGGTGAGGCTAACTTTACTTAGAACAGGATTAATAAGATTTTGTTGCCTTCCCTGATTTAACTGGAACATACTAAAATGACAAAATATGTATTTACCTTTTTTATCTCTTAATTTAAATCCTTGTAGACCAAATCAGAGGTAGAGAGGGTTGGGATGGGGGAGGGAGAGGGCCTGTATGTTTTTTTTTACCTGCCTTCTTCTGACACAATCTGTCTTTACAAGTGCATTGCTGTCCTTCACTGAGTAAGTCTGTTTTGAGGTCAATATTTCATATTTCAGATGCTCATTCCCTGTAAAAATCTTAAAGTATAAAAGTTTATAGCAAACAAATCCAGCGTTTTCTACTATTTAAAATCACTGACTTTTCCATTAACACATTTTGTCTGACCTCATCAATGCATCCCATCAGTACTTAACATCAATGTGAACTGTACAGATAACTTATTTGCTACTCAAAACAAACTTCATCTTCACAAACTTACTTATCCCTGTTAGATACTGCTGCATGTCTGGTTGTTCTAAACAGCTACTCTGTGTCTACCATACTCTACTAATCTGATGCTTTTTATTTCTGGATGATTTGACATTTAAGAACTAATAAAACTGAAGAACCATACTCATGGAATAGCGGAAGATGCCTTCATAACACAAATTTGAAATCATCTATGCAATTACATGTTATACACGAAAACAGTGATAAGAGCAACAGACATCATTCAAGTGCCCAGTCTGCGGGACATCATCCACATAAAAAGAGCATGGAAATCAGTTCAGCCACTTACTCTATTGAAAAATAGTCACAGAATCTGGAAAGTTCATGTGGTAAGGGAACTTTGGAGGCCAGCTCGTCCTAACTTTTACTCAAAGCAGAGCTAACTAAGTTAGATCAGACTGCTTTGGTCCTTGTCCAGCCAAGTTTTGAAAATTTGCAAGAGACAGTAAAACTTGTCTCACTGGGCAACTTGTTGCAGTGACTGACTTCTCTAACTCTGAATATTTTTTCCTTTAAACCAGTAGGACTTTCCCCTACTGCAGCTTGTAATTTAATGAAATTTTGATTAAGCTTTAAAAAAAAATAATTTAACTCTTTTATGTTTGTCTAAGAGCCCTATGCCTTACAGTAATCACAGCCGTATCAACACAACTGATGAGATTTAAGATTCTTTTCAGGATGTACTTAGTAATACACTTTTGCATGAAGACAGACTGAATACAGAAAATGTTACCATATTACCTTTACACAAATCTCAGTCTGGTTTAATACAAAGTTTTAAAATGTGAAAACTAATTATCCTAAAATCCTAAATAAGTGTATTGATCTCAGATGATGATGTGAATCATCTTTTTTAAAAAACAAAAAACAGAGGCTGAAAACATTAATGTATACAGTAGAAATTTAGAAAAATACATAGAGAGAATGATGGTAGAACATGACGAAAGTCATGCTCTTTATTGCTTGTTGTTTTTTAGGATGTACTGAATGTGTGAAACCCAGGGAGGATGCCTGCTGTATTTCCATACCTGCTCACTGCTAACTTTTGAATGACGACTGGTTGTCTTAGTGAGGCAGTCCTTGTAACGGCATGAGTTTTGATGTTCCTCATTTTTTTCTGTGCACATGATATCATATAAGATGGATTCATTAATATTTAACCCTGCTCCTTCATTTGATCTTTTTGTTTGCTGCTGTGATAAACCAGAATTTGTCATTTCAGTGTCTAATTTACCAATCTGCAATTGTACTTTCTGTGAGTTCTGTTGTTTTTCAAGAACTTGTGTGGTACTTTGACTTGTGAACTTTTTCCCCTTTTTTGTACTGTGAGTAAGAGCTGCACATGTACTCACACTCACACTGATGTCTGATTTCTGAACCACTGAGCTAGCATTGTTAGGTAATGAAGCAGAATTTATCTTACTGTGAATGACTTTACTTGAATTCCCACCTGAAGGAGAGCTATCAGAATAATCAGATTTAGTTGTTTGTCTACCAGACTCTCTTTTCCACTGAAATACAGATATACCATGTTTTACATACGTTTTCTCTGTTACTGTTTGAAGTGCACTGCTGAGAGTAGCATTTTTGACCGGCACGTTTTGAAGAGGTTTGTAAACCTGAGTTGTGCTGGACTTGCACGCTGTCAGTACAGATGATGAAGCATCCAGAATTTTTACTGAATGTCTCCCAGAAAGTTCTCTTTTCTTCCCATCAGTCTGTCTTGTGTTTTTTCCATCCATTTGCATCAACTTTCCTTTGAAAATAGGTATAATTTTATTAACAGTTTTTGGTGGGGCACCAAAGGCTGAACTTTGAGGCCTTGCTAAAGATTCTGGAGAGTGAACTTTTAAGTCGGATACTCCTGGCATTTGCCTGTTACTCACTGATTTCTGTGCTGCTTCAGTGCTAACCTTTCCTACACCTTTACTGATAGTCAAAGAAATACGTGTTTTTGGCTCGTTGATCAAATGCTCCATCCAGTGGCTGTTTTCCATACTGCACAGGGAAGAAATTCTAGGCAAAGTCTCTTTCTTTGGAGGAGCCTGGGTTAGAGATGCTGCACAAACCACTTCACCAGCTAGTGTCATATGCTTAGATTTTATCTCCTGCAATACAACAGAAGTTGCCAAATTGAATGAGCTGGGTTTAAATATCTCAAAGTGCCACCTCGTGCATCATTATATAATACTCGCTATGCATCACAGTATAAACCGTACAGTTTCCTGCTTTAAAACAATGATTTAAACAATATTTTGTGGTCACTATCAATGAATTTGTCATCTCCTCCCCCAGTGCTATGTTCATAAACTACACTGGGAATATCATATTTCTCAGCAGAAGGGAAGGCGTGAATTATAGTCATTATCTTGGTTTAATGCTTTCCAATGTGGTATTGCCTAGCGCTTTTAGAGGGTCTGCAGAGTTGTCTAACTACTCTCCTTGTCTTTTATGACTTCTAAGAGCATTTTCAGTCTAAACAAAAGACAGTCTCAGTGTCTTTAAAAACTCCTGACGACAAAGAGGAGCCCTTCTAGCTTTGATCACTGAAGTGACATAAACAGCAATTGTGTTCTGAAAGAGGATTATAGTATTTTAGAATCTGTAGTTTCTGTCATGATTCTTTTTTTTTCAGAATTACTTCACTTTTTCTTTCAAACATAACTCATAAGGAAATTTCAGTTTCAGCCTCTTTTGCAACCTCACATGAAAGGAGTTGAGATTGCTCTCTTCCTTTCTGTCACTTGCCACAGAGTAAAACGTACAGCCTGAGTATTCTTAAATGCTTATATGACCACACAATTTCATCTTTTTGCAGTTTCTTTTTTAGAAATAAATTGCACAAAAATTATTATTATGGAAGAGGAAAGAGAATATTCTGGGAACTGTAGATGAGTATGTCAGAACTGCATACACTGATAGCAAGTAATTAGGATTACTTACATTTTTGTATACACTTGTGCAAACAAGAACATAATGATGTAAACAGTAATATAATATTAAACTACACCTTAATTAAAGGGTACAATACTAACAATTGTTTGTTGAGAAAAGGATACTATTATGCTCTTACGTGTTCTGAATGCAATAAAGATTGCCTCATAGCATGAACAAATGTACATTCATATGTATATAAAAGACTTGCACGTACTAGAGCTCTGGAGAGTTCCTGTGTAGCATAAAGTGCTTTACTAGTCATCTTTACCGGAAATCCACACAGGTACAGAAGATTAGACCTCATGTCAGAAACAAAAGAGTTCAACACACTTTCTAAGTCTACTCGAGGGAAATATTGCACGGGTTGACTTCGAATGCAACTTAAAGGGTATCTGAATAAGTATTCAGGAGACATAACAAGGTTCTTTACATTTCTATAATTTTGAATCATCTTCTTTGGATGAAAGCATGCAAATGTTTAAAGCTTTTTCAAAAAGCTGAAAATAAAGCACTTACTTTCTTAAAGAACCAAAGCTGTAGAGGCTAGAAAACTTTAGTACTAACCAGCCTTGCTCAACTTGAGTATTCTCTAGTCTAGTCTTTCCTAGCAGGAAAACTCACTTTAAAATGAATCTTTTAAAGACTTTTTTTTTTTTTTTTTTTTTTTTTTTTTTTTTTTAAGTGAGACAACACATAGCATTAATTTAACTCTTCCTTTTACATTTCTGTTCAGAATGGCATTACTGTGTTTACAGAAGTTGTGAGGCCAAGCAATCTATTTGACTTAAGATTACTCAATACAAAGAGACTCAAATAAATACTTTGTTCCAATTTGCCAAGTGAAACAATTCCACTGACTCTTATAAATTTCTGCAAGAAGCGAATGCAGCACATTCCAAGATGAAAATGTAGAACTTAGCATGAGCAGTAGTAAAGGAGACATAACAAAAATACACACAAAGGATACGTAAAAAGTCTTTCCCCTATGGGCTTGAAGTAAACACTGCAGTATGTTTTTGTCTCTTCAGAATTCTCTGGAAGAATATATCCATACTAAAAATATATATAAAAAATAGAAATTTACATGTAAAAATACAAATTCAATAAGTAGAAAGATGGAGGGAAATTTTTTAAAATAGCCTATTCTTTCTTACCAGATTCTTCCAGTGCATCTGAAGGTCTTTATAGGAACAAAAAGGAGATTCTGGAGGAATTATGTGGCTGATGCTTATGATCTGACCCATTTTCATGCTATGCATCAATAGAGAAAAGATACTTAGAAAGGATGTCATACAGCACTGTTGAAAATACACTGTCCTTTTGGGAAAAAAATCTCATTTTTTTGGCACTGAAAATATTTATGGATTATTGTTATGTTTAGAGGACTATTATCTTTAGCTCATATGTTTAAGTATCTGTTTTGGCAGAAGCACAGCAACGTTCATATTTTTCCTGAAATATGGAAAACAGTTTGACATTTACAAGTTTGTTTTCTTCCTGTGTGTTATACAATTACAATGAGTGTAGAACAGCACAAAAAAAATATTACCTCTTCTATGTTGCTGTGATAAAAAATAGTTGGTGAAAATAGAGGTAGCTTCTGATAAAAGGGGAAATAAGTTTTCTTTAAATAGATGCTTCCTGCTAAAATTCTACTTGAAAAAAAGCTCTTATACATCACAAAGTAGCAGATTACTAAAATCAAAATAACATTTAAATGTCAATTGTCACTGATTTTGCTTTTTTTTCTTTTGCTTTTTCTACAACATTCAGAGAATAAAAGTAAAATGGCTTCCTGAAGGCAAAACAGACTATCAAGCAGACCATTTGTCACTAGTATCAAATTCACAATTTGCATAGCAAGTATCCTAGGAAATGTTTCTTTCTGCTGGAATTTAAACAAACTCCTACCTTGGTAAAACATAGCACCAGTTACTTAGAATGGAATGACTATCAATCACAGCATTATCATTGCTGTCAAATAACTTCAGGATGCTTCCCGAAATATCAAACTCTCCCAGCTTAAAACAGAAAACAAAGTTATTTGTAAATATTCTGCAACAGTAAAAAATAAAAGTGTGCGGCAAGAATTATGTGTGTTAAAATACCCTGAAGGTCTTACGTTATTATTCATTTATCAGGTCTCACAGACTACTTATTTCAGAAGGATATTATCTCCATGGTGAGAGCCACACTTCCAAACGGTACGTAAGTCAAAAGGTTTGCAGGTTATTTAAATCAATGGGATATAAATTTTGTTTCAAGAAGGAATTCCTCAGCTCTCCCACTTACTTGCAAGTTTTTTTTTTTTTTAATTCAGTTCAGAAACTGGTGTCCGACAATGTAGTTGCTGCATACACCAACTTACCTAAGCAAGTGCAAAGCCCCCAGCAACAGCATTAACAAGATACACAATACACTTCACCCTGTGAGCAGCTCGAGAGACACCATATATTTTCACAACAGAAAGGTTTGCTTGTAGCAGCCAGTCAAACACTTAGATTTAAGAAACATTTTCTCTCTCTGTAGTCTGCCATGGTTTGCATTAATTCACTGGCAGGAAAAGAGTAGGAAGGCATGAATATTAAAATAAGTATCAAAAACTGGTTGAGAAACCGCATTGTGATCACTTCTATCATTGCTTTGTGTACTTTTGGAATTTGATTCATAAAGATATCCTTAATATTTATGTTGTCTAATTAAATCAAAGAGGAATTTCTGTTCTTCTCTTCTAAAGAAGAAGAATTCAGATCAAAAATACTTATTTTGGAAGAAACTGACAAGCCTGACAAATAAGCCTCTCTTTGAAAAAAAACATGTTTAGCGAAGGTGACATTCCTGTCAGGAAAGAAGGTTATTTTTTAATCCTATCCATGTTTTCTTAAAGCATTTACTAATTATTCTCAAAAGCAAAACAGTCCAGGCTGTTTCCATGTTTTAAAAGTTGCATAGAAAACAGAAGATTCCAGAAAAAAATGACACACAGAAATCATATGCAGCACTGACAACTTGATCTGTAGCTTCACGTTTGTTACTCAAAACTTTCTATAGATAAATGTGGGACTACGAGGCCTCGCAAGGAACGCTGCTAGAAGGCAACTATAAGCACGAAGACACCTCAACACTATAAACAGACAGTATTTTTCCAAAGGCCTCTTAATTAGTCTGTAATCTCTGTTTTACAAAGGTTAGTTCGGTATGCTTGCTAGAATGCATCAACAGGCATGTAACATGGAACGTTACACACTTAGGTATGTGCAGTCAGCTTACAGGATCCCTGTCTTAGTACAACCTGAAACAAACACTTCTATCTCCAGTAAATTAAAGTCATCTGAGAGAAGAGAAAATAAATAAAAGTAGGACAAAGTTGTAGAAGCAGAGCTGTTTTGTACCTCAGGGGGTGGCAGACGGACGGAGCAAGCCTCCACACTGATGCAAAGCTGTGTCTCTGATACACTCAGGTCCATAACTGAAGTAAAAATAAAGCCCAAAGCAGCATGCCTCAGTATTCCATTTGTTAAGCAGAAGATAAACGGATTTTTTATTTAAAATATTTTTTTCATTGAAGTGCTGAGTTTGGAAATCATTGGATAAGACTCTCTGAGCACAGAAATAGAAATTATTTGCATTTTAGCTATGAAAATAATGAAGTATCCTCCATACAGTAGACCTCTCTAATAACTCATGGCTGTCCATGCAACTGGATGCTTGATACTCATATCCTGGATACACAAATACCCATTTTCAAAGTAAATGTCTTTGATACAAACACAAGCAAATACATTTGATACAAATACAAGCAAGTACATTTAATACAAATATAAGCATTGGCTTATGTAGCCCAGTACTGAGCATCCGGTAGTGGTCAGTAAGAAAGGCTGTAAGACCAAGACAAACATTTATTGCCACTCCTCTAGAATATTCAGCCAGCCTGAAGCAAGCATAGGGACTGAATGCATTATGTGCCTATTGCAAATTTAGGTTGCAAGAGCTGAAAATGTAATCCTTATTCTTTTCATTTTTTGCAATAATTAAACAGCATGGTGTAGGTGCCTTAATGCATAGTCACTTCAGCTCAGTTTCCTACCTAATATCATGAAACTTCCACATCTTTTGCAAGAGTGTTAATTTTAAGCAAAAGCACTTAAATGTATTAATCGTAACTTCTTGATAGTAAATTTCAATCTATGGTCCTGGCGTAAAATTAATAGCAGACAAATTAACTTTTTCTGTGGGTAACCTTTTAAGGGTGCAGCTCACCTGACAACTGCTACATATAAAGAAAGACTTGCCATCATATGTATTTTGTCATTATTTCAGAATGAAAAATGGAAAGACATGGCCACAGCACCATTTAGCTCGTGAGAACACATAATGTTATCTTGCTCACAAAAGTTTACAAATAACAGAATATCATACTTACCAACAGCATTTTGCCTTCCTGAATGAGACAAAAAATCCTTCCCTTAATAAATAAGTAAACATTACTTTGTAAAACATAAATAAGCAAACATTATTCTGTAAAAGATTAGCTCAATGTCTTTATGCAAACAAAATGGAGAGATAACCATTTCTTTTGTGTGTATCAGGACTACTGTAAAGTTTGTTCCTCACACAAAGGGAAAGAACCCTCTATCAATTAACTTTTCATTAAACTATTACCATGAAATGAAAGAAAGACTGTTTCCATCTATTTTTTTTCCCCAGTAAGGAATATGCATATGGAATTAATTTTAACTAACAGTTAATAAATTTCTACGTCTCAAAAGCAAACTATATTTTATCATCTGTCATTAAAAGCTGGTGGACTGTAGGCGACTCCAGCACTGCTATGTGTTCTTTACATGAACACTCTTTAATCTTACTGGTAGGACAGAAAGGGGGAACAGTATTACTATTATGTTCATCTGAAGAAACTGAGAGAGGATCACAGAAAGAACTGAGGGTGTGCAGGTACTCCTTAGTATTCTTTCTACAGACTAGCAGAAACTTAAGCCTTACTTTTTCTCAGCACTTATTCTGGCCCTATTTTCAAAGAATGCCTCAGGGGAACATTTCCATCTGCTTATCTACTTGCTAACTGCTTGTCCCTGTCCTGCTTATTTTATTCCCTTTTAGCTATACACTTGCAACTGATTGTGTAAATGTGCTATAAAAGAAATCTGTCAAATGTTCCAAAATGAAAATGACCCTTCAAATAAAGAGGGGAAGAGACCCTAAAATTGGTCTGTTTGCTGTTGAAACCAGAATCCCACACCTCATACTAGCTGGCTTGGCCAATCCTTAAGATTACTGAAGGCCTGTATCAACTTTCTGTGAGAGTTATGCCAAATACAATTAGAGTAAAAAGTAAAATGTCTTTCAACGCTCTCTTTTCTTAGCAGATCTATTCAGTTTTAGTTGTTTTGCCCAGCTTTAGCAACATATAGGGTTAGATAAGCTGCAAGTCCCAGGGGAACCTTGTTGTTGGGCAGTGTCTGCTCCAGTGAAGTCAATTTTTTATCGGCTACCAATCTAATGCTCTTTAAGCTGCTATCCCTGAGTAAGTGCATTGCATCAGGGTGCTATATGTTTTGAAGATACTGAAAAACAGCTATTTGTATAAAATAATCTGTTAATATTGTGACTAGGAACAGTACAAAAGATACATTTCCTCCATATTTGGAATGATCTACAAAATTGTTTTACTTAGTAAGGAAATAAGGAAACTACACCATGGTTATATGAAACACATCTATTTTTTCCATACTTTGGTAAGTCACAATTGTCCTACATAGCAATTAGCGGAGAGATGTCATGTAAAGGAACTAACACCTACAAAGACGGAGCTTGGTAGAATGAAAGATGGTGCGAGAGGCCCTTCTTTCTTTTCAATAGCAAAGAATTGAAAATGAAATGGTTGATTCCCCCACACAGGTGAGCAATGTACCTTGCACCAAGAGATGCCCAGCCTTGTTCCATCTGGGTGCAAGTCTGGCTATGAGTGTGTACGAGAGACAGGTTTGGAGAATGGCAGGAGTAACTGTTTGTGGTGCTTCCAGCTAAAAACGACAGTGAGAAACGAAGAACAGTAATCATTTAACGGCTTTTTAAAAGGCTTCAGTCAACAACTCAGCAAAGATACTGCTACTGTATTTTGGGGCCAAATCCGAGTAAACATTAATATCTTTACTTTTCACCTTCTTATCTACTGTGGGAAGTTAGCATAATAGTTGATGTAAGCATTTAGATTTTTATGGGTCATCACTGTAAAGTGCACCACAGTTCCTTTAACATTTTCACAGGGATGATAATGGAGTTGAGGGAGAGCTGCATTGAATCCTATGCAGTATTTTATGAGATGCATATCTCTTAGCTATAACACTCAAACTTTTCAAATATTAGCTCTGCTGTCAAACTGAATAGGAGATGTTGTTTGTGATCACAAAAGCATTTGATAAGTATTCCAAATCCAATATACATTTATGCACCTGGAAACAAGAAAAAAACACATCCCCTGGTTGTGCAAATAAAGCAGTAGAGCTATTTGCTGCGATTACAGTAACTCTTTTGACTTAGCAATTTTAGTATGTCTATAGATATATTCATAAATACACAAACACTGCACAGTAGAACACAACAAAACATATACATATATTCAGTCTAAAAATGTATCAGTTCAGGGTTCCATTTATCTTCTAAAGTTTTGTTTTGTTTCCCTGAGACAATTCTACAAAGGTTGGATATAGCCCAAGTGTGAATGGGGACCCAGTTCGGCTGCGTGAGCACCCCAATCATGGGAGCATTGGGACATGTGCACACCGGACCATGCCAAAGAGGGAGCTGCAGGTTTCCAACCCAAATGGCTTTGCCTTTAGGTCAAACACCCCTGGAAAGGAACTTTTAAAAAAATTTTGTCTCTGATACACTATCCTCATTATAACCAGGTTTGCAAGTCACATTTTGCCTAGGGGACAAGTGCTTTTTACTTTGAAACCCTGTATCCTGTAGTGCAAATTCCAAGAAAAGAAACAAATTTCAATACTCATCTCTGGCATCAGAAACTGCGGGTAAGCATAGCAATCTTAACAACAGAAGACTAGTAACATCTTTCAGCACTTACAGTAGCTCCTTGTTTCACTACATATGCTTGACATACTCCAGTTTTGAAAAAAACTATCTGAAAAATCAAACAAACAAACAAAACCAAACAAACAAACCACAATTTTCCAAGTATCTGACATTAAAGGGATATGTTAGCAAATCATAAATTAAGTCTGGCCCCTCAGCATTTTTGCCTTAGAAAAACACATTTGGAAAGAGTTACAGTAAACACCACATGCTGTACTTTGAAGGAAAATGGCAACTGAGTTGTGCATATATCTTAGTGTAATCTAATTTCTAGCTGAAGATACATTACCAAGCAAGCAGAAGATTGCCTAGAAAGCAAAGGCAGAACCTTGACCCTGCTGCAGTCACTGTGAATTGTGTGGCATCTAGGAAGGCCACTTCACCAAAATAATAGAAGACATTAGCTCTCATCCACATTACTAATGTATGTATCTGCAAGTTTGCTTTAAATAACATACTTGGTTCTCAGACAAAACATTAGAAAAACATGTATCCATAACTGCAAATATTTGTTTACACAGTGGTTACTGACCGCCATTACTACTGAAATTTGATTTAGTGTTCCAATTACAGGTGCAGAGAGGATGTCTTGATGCATAAATAATAATTGTCTATAAAGAAAAAGAAAGTTTGAAAAAAATCAGAAATAATTTAATTTTCTGTACTCAACTTGCTCAGCTTACTTTATTTTCCTCACCTTTTACAAATATAATGCATTACATTTTTGATTAATTTCTAGCAGTTGGATATAGTATGTTGGTGTATCCCAAGTTACTTTGCTCTTACTCCACCCAAGATGGTGGGTCTAAGTCTAAGAAAAAGGCTGCAGTTTTTGACAAATGAAAAAAAAAATATCCCAATGGCTCTTACTTTGGTAGAATTTCTCATTTCTTCTCCTTCCTGGCAGAGAGAATGGCATAATGCTTGTTGTGCATTGGGAATGTACATGTGCTTTTTGAGTACTCTCTTCACTCAGTCTCAGCCTCCATAAAGCAGTGCAGTAGCTCAGAAGAGACACTTAAAGTATTCCAGCTCTTTATGTCATCATAGATTAATTTTAACTAGTTACTAATTCCACATGGGAGGTCTTGTTAGTTTTACCAGATCACATTTAAATTGTAATTGAAAAGGTGCCGTGCTTACTGCTATTATGAATTTTGCTGATTTTATTTCAGTTAATTACTGCTAATAAAATCTTTGAATAATGACTCCCAAGAGCTTCTGAAAATAACAGCCCTCAAAACTCTACCTGCAAATCTTTATCTGTGCATTCCTTATCTCAGATTCTGGCAACTGGGGACTCAGGGTCACCGTAATGGCACAGAGCTTTTCTAGCTCAGGCAGACTGACAAAGAACAGAGACTGATGTCTGGTGTCGTTCATGTTCTGTTGGTGATTGTGTCTGAAGAGCAGCTTGATCTTAAAAAAAAAAAATCATTATAAGGCAGGTATTTATTTGGAGAACTTTTAAGTATATGATATCAGGCAAACTAATAATCAATTAATTGTCTTCAGTTTAAGATTATGTAGGCAGTGAACCCTAATTCAGTCAACTATAACAGAAAATCAAGCACACTTTTACTATATACAATGTATCATACTTTTTTTTTTTTTTTTTTAATGTTGTAATATATTCAGAGCAAAGACAAGGACAAAAGCACCCCTTACATCTTCTTCTGTGCCTCTGCTCACGCTGCCATCTACCAAGGACTCGTGAGCATAGGAATCTCTCCCTGAAGTTGCTCCCCTGCTGCGTGGAAAGCAAGTATAATTGCCGGAAGCTCAACAGAAACATCCTCAGGAGGGCACACAAGCACCACGGCCAGTCTGCTGAGGACAATGAGAACTGTGGCGGACATGGGCCACCACTGGAAATCTTGCCCTCCTCTTTTCCTTCTTGTCCTTCCTAATGTTAACAGAAAATATACGTGCTCTCTGATTACATCCACCACCCTTTACAAGCACCTTCTTACGTTTTTGTACTCAAAGCTGTTGTAGTCCAGAATTACTTTAAGCTATATCACTAATCATGATCACAGACCATTTTTTTTCTCCAATTTTTGCTCCCAAAGAGGTGCGTGAAGAACAGCATTTTGTTTTGGTGTGTTTTTAATACATGCAATGCTACACATTTATTAAAACACCAAGAAAACATAGCAGGTATTTGGAATTTGGTTAGGTGCATAGGAGTTCTAACAGAGCTCTTTCCACACAGTTATTGAGCAAGTCAAGAACATGAGGCATTTTGAAGTGCTCAAGATCTGGTATCTTGTGAGAAGTTAGAACATGGAGCACACCCTTGTTCCTCACCACACCACTGAGCAGACCTGCTTCAACCCTGTAGCATTTGGAATTTCCTAAACATGCCAAATAAATAATAGCTCTCAAAATTCTTTACCTGCAAATCTTTATCTGTGTATTCCTTAAGTCTCATTATTTTGGGCTGAAAACGTGAATCTTTTACTCCTTCTTGCTACTTTTTGCACATTCAGAGTGAAGGACCAGATACCGTGATCATTCCATAAAGATTCACATTGTTGTAATAGAGCTGTGACTATTTAGGATCATACTCTGGCCAGAGATAAGAATCTATTTCTTTCCATGGATTCGGTTTCTCAAACACCTTTGGTAGGTCACACCTTCTCAGTGTTATCCAACAGCAATCACACATTATGAAGTTATAGCCCATTGGCTCTACAATCATCATATGGTTTTATATACTGCAGCACAGCCAGGCACAATGTAAAGGAACTGGATTATTTATGACACAAGAAAGAACAGCTAAAATGTCATTATTCAGAGAAAACACACTCTTTTACCATAGCCACTTTCTCAGTGGCCATGAATAAGTGAATCTGTGTTGCAAAGTTAAGTAGGAAGTCTGCTTTTCATCCAAACCCAGACACAAGCACCACACAAAGAAAAAGAGCTGTTCTAACAGTCCTCCCCATGCAAACTCTCAAAAAACTTACTTGAACTGGCCTTACCAGAGCAATCAAGAAAGTAATAAATATCAAGCTATTTGTTACTGCTCATCTGAAAACATTTCTGAGAAGCAATGCTAAAAACAACTTTGCTTTTCTGATTTTGCTTTGCCTTTTTATAGTGTAGTACATTTAAGAGCTTAAATAACCTTAGTTATTTAAAACTTATTTTATTTTAAAACTTATTTTTATTTAAAACTTATTTAGTGCTAAAAATTCACAATATCAGTGTTTTCTAACTGCAATTTTAAACAAATTTTTTCTTTATTTTTCATCCTTAAAAGATGCATTTCAAGTTTCTTTCCTCCACTTGTAAGGCACAGAGATTTTTAAAAACAGCTTCAAAATTATCATTTCATCAGGAAATTCCAGGAGCTATGGCTTTCAGGAAAAGACCATTTCAAAAGAATGAGACAAAAAATGTTGTTAGTTTGTGAACATGGAAAAGAAGGGCCTGTTCCTCAACTTTCATAATGCTTAAAATAATCCCAGATAGCCACCTGGGGACTTTCTGTGGTAAAGACGTTGTGAAACACGTGCTGCACTGTTCCAGTGATCCACTTGCTGGCTGAGGACAGCTCCCCTCTGGGAACCACTCACTGGATTCAGTCTTCCCAGAGATCATAAAACCTAATGGGACAGAGCACTTGCAAATGGTTTGTCCCTTCAGGGAAGGAAAATAAAAAAGAAATAAAGAGTAAAAAAAAAGAGAGAAGTAACAGTTAACATAGATGTATCGAGTTTAAATCGCATAAATTGCATAACGCTATTCCCTTCCTCGCAGGTAGTAGACCTTACGGGTGAGAGAGAAATGATACCTTTAGAGGCTGATAACCACATTTTTTTCCAGAAAAGCACAATCTTGAAAACACTGCAGAATGGCTGCCAAACCAAACAAGACTTTTGTCAGAGGATACTGCTTGCTGCTTTTCAAACAAAACAGAGGGGTGAATCACAAAGTTTGGGGATGGCACTTGGTATTTTCTGGATGTTGGGATGAAGAGCCTCCATATTAAAGCAGGCAGCGGCTGGGGGAGCCATGAGGGACTATAGGCATACTTCCCATTGGGGTTACTGTAATAAAGTGGGCACAGGACCTGAAAACACAGCGTGGTTACTCAGTGAGGAAACGCAGAGCCGTCCCGCCCGGCTGTGTGCGACGAGGCACCTCAGCGCCGCCTCGGGGAAGGGCATTTGGGTACGAGCGGCCAGAGGCCGCCGCTTTTAACTCCTTCAGGTAACCGCCCCGCACCCCCAGGCACACGGCAGCGTGCAGGGAGCGCTGCCAACACGGTACCGGAGCCGGGCGGCGCCGGGGCCTCGAGCGCGGCGGCGGATCAGCAGCTCCGGC
>VZSV01000039.1:1134608-1195091 GCA_013398735.1 Nothocercus julius | reverse complement strand
CCCGCTTCCCGCCCGCGCCGCCGCCAGCGGGGAGGCAGGCGAGGAGCCCCGGCAATCCGAGCAGGGAGGGAGCGGGCGTAGGAGGGAGGGAGCGGGGCTAGGACGAGCTCCCTGCAATCCGCCCCCTGCCCTGCAGGGGGTGCGAGGCGGTGCTCTCCGCGCCGGCGCTCTGAGTCACGGCGCAGCGGGAGCAGCGTCGAGGCTGGTTGGGAAAGCGCCTGTGTCGCAAGCACGGCCTCTCTTTTTTTTTTTTCCTCCTTAACATGAAAATGTTTTCGCAGCGGGGAGAGAGCGAGGCAACGCGCAGCTGTTGTGCATGCGTGGGCTGTCGGGCTGTGAGTGTGCTCCGTGGTAGCCTCCGGCTGCAGAGGACGCGCGTCCGTGTTGTAAGTGAAGCTCTGCTGTAAGTAAATGAGCTCCACACCGCCCTGTCCTTGATCCACCGCAGCTAAACGCGTCTGCGCCGGCCGAGAGCCTGCGGCTGCCCATGGTGAAGGTGAAGGCAGCTCAGCAAAATGAGTGTGGCCTCCTTAGAGCCACCCTGCTGCCCCGTTCAGGGCATGGTAACAACCCGGAGGACAACCTGGCAAGGTGCAAAGTCGGTGCTTTGGGGCTCTAAACCTCGCCTGGGGTTCAAACCCACGAACACCTTTTATTTCAGTGAAGCAGTATGCACGCAGTTCGGACTGACTTTTACGTACTGCACGAGGGGCGGAATACCGCGCACCTAACAACGGCGCGACGGGCAGCTCGGTTTTATCAGCCGCAACTCCGAGCCTCTGGAACCTGACCGGAACGGCTGCTAGGTAACTCGTGTCACAGCCCGCCCGCCCGCCCCTGCAGGGCCTCCTCCGGCGCACAGGGTCGCGCACAAACATAGCCATGGCTGGAAAAGACCTTCCAGATCACCACATAAAACCGTCTATTTCAACTGCCAAGCAACGGGCAGAACTGGCCGCCCCGCAACACTGGAAAACGACAAAACGACCCCCAGGTCGTTACCGGACACCGTTTAACGGCCAACCACGCCCCCGCACCGACGCGCAGCGCGGAGTCCGCCAATCATAGGTGGGCAGGCCGAGGTCGCCTGTGAGGAGCACGTCACTGAGCCAATGGGGAGCCGCGGTCTAGGGGGCGGACCAAGAAGGGGCGGCGGCGATAGGCTGCGGCGCGTGCTCCAATGAGCGCGCGCGCCGGGGGTGAGTATCAGGCGCGGGGTGGCTGGCGCCGTTCGTGCGGCTGACGGTTGGGCTGGGGCAATGGTGGGGTCCGGCGGTAGCGGGAGTGGTAGCGGGAGTGGTAGCGGTAGCGAGCCGTGGCGGGGCCGCTACTATCGCCTCGAGGAGGTGAAGAAGCACAGCAACAGCCAGAGCACCTGGTTCATCCTGCACAACCGCATCTACGACGTCACCAAGTTCCTCGAGCAGGTCGGTGTCGCGCCGGGCCTTACCCGGGCGCCTGCGCTCCCGCTCGCCCCAGGCCTCGGCTGTTGGGATGGATTCGGGCACTTTATTCCCGCCGTTTCTGTGTTGCCAAAGCTTGGGCGCCGGCGACTTCACTTCTCTGAATTCTCAGAACTATCTTATTTGCCTGTAATCCAATGACATTACCTTCTTCCTTCTGTCCCCTTAAACTTTCCACTTTTATTAGAAACTTATGTTCTGCAGGGATTTAGTGGTTTTACAGCGACTTTAGTGTGCAGGGCTGTGGACATGGAGCATGGTAACGTGAAGCTGTTAAAGTCCCAGTGCCCCTGGAGTGCGGTGCTCTCGCTGCTGGCCTCTGCTTTTCCAGCTGAGGTTCTCCATCACATGTAACAAGCAACCGATGTAATAATCATTGATAGACAGGGTTAATAAAGGAACTCCCTAGGCTGAGCTGCAGCGACTTTTTTTTTTTTTTTTTTTTTTTTCCCCTTCCTTCCCCCCCCCCCCACCATGGGGATTTAGAAGTCCAAATACTGAGAGAGTTTTGGGATTTTTTCCCCCTCAGTATTAAATATAGCTAGGATTTATTCATGATTTGCCTTTTGTTTTTTGAGGTTTCCTTCTCCCTTCTGTTGTTACAAGCTGACAAAGATATAGCGTCCAATTAAAAAAGGATTGTTACTTTTTTTATTAACTTGAGAAAGATTTTTCAGGTTGATAATGACACTTTAAAAATCAAGCCTATGTGACTGCTTATAGCCCCACCTTGATATTCATGGTATTAAACACTTAAATAATAAACTTCTCTTTTTCTGTCTTATCTTCATCCATTTCTTGCTTAAAATGGCAAGGCTATGGAGATAAATGGAATTATTTGTGCAGTCTAATAAATTGAAATAATCTTTTCTTCCAAGCTAGATCAATTTTCATTGGTACACAGCAATGCTATGAGCTCTTCTGCTGAGTTAAAAATCAACAAAAAGCAATCCACAGAGCCAACAAACTTCTGTTGTTAATTAGTAGCATGGAGAACGTGGCATCCTCTTCCTTCAGGATGTGTGATAAAGGTGATAGACGCTAAGAAGTACTGTCTTATACATAGCTTTCCAAAAAAGTGTATTGCAGTCTTCAGGAAAATACTTGCTGGTTTAGTAGCATATCAAGAAAGTTTAGGCTGTCCATAACTAGACTCGAGGAATTGATTAAAATTGTTATTTGAGCAACAGTGCCATGTCTGAAGCTCTCTGGTACATGTGGATGAAATTCTGTTCTTGAACCGAGCACCTTTTAATATTGCCTTTGGAGCTGAACCTTGAACGGAAGTGCTGATGTTCTGAGATAAGAAATGAATAAGATCAGATAACTTCTTTTTTTGTTTGTTTTCCCCCAGCAGTCCTTAATAGTGCAGCTTCGTTTCAAGTGAAGGTTTGGAGTGTTGCAGTATGTGTTGTGTTTAGTGAGTCCTAGGGTGGAACTCTTACATGAAAACACTCAATAGGGCAGTAACTTATTTACCACCTTTTCCTGAATCCTTTTGATACGTGCTTAATTTATAAAGTGATGTAGTAATATGTCCCTGGCTGTCAGACAGCTTGAAGGATTTACACACAATATAGGTAGAGATACTAGCGTTTCTATAAATGCCAGTACTGTAAATTACTCTGTGACATGTGAATTACACAAGTGATTTTAGTAGTGCTGTTAGTCAAACTCGGCCTCACTTGTTGCAGATCCCTGTGGGAGTAGAAAAGCTTAAGCTGTTCCAGGAATTAAATCTTGGCTACTAAAAGTCTAGTCGTGCGAGTGCTGTTAGGGCATCTCCACACTCCTGCTGCTCCTCCCAAGGAGAAGGTTGTGTAGCATTGTCACTGTTCCAGTGAGCATGGAGCTGTGAATAAAACCTGCCTTCATGAGCAGTCCCATTTCTCAATTAAACGTGTAGTCTTTCTAGCTCCTGCACATAGTCCTTAGAGCTCCTGCTCTAAGGATATATTCTCTTCATGATTATGAACTTAAACTGCACAGCATTTCAGCGTTCTTAAGTTCGCCCTGGATTGTCTTGCATTTAATACATGAGTCTGCTGCTGTTTATCCCTATGCTACATTGTTTGTGTGTGTATGGGGGTCCCTTCTCTAACCAGCTGTTGACTTTTCATAAAACTTGTTGTTCCTTAGTGCAACTTGGCTGTTCTTGGGAGCCCTCAGCCCCTGTGAGGCTTTATTGAAAGTGGAATAAGCGGGTGTATGTGTTCCCTGTGCAAGTGGCAAGGACTGAGGCAGTGTGCATGTTGGTACGTAGGGTGACAATATAAGCCTTGTCCTCAGGGAGCCATGTTAAGAAAAGATCCTTCAAAATACAGATGAGATGCTGATTAGGGACTTTGTCGGCTTATCTTAAAGGTTGCTAAAGGTGAAAACTTCAGCAACTGATTTTCTTGAAACAGCAGATCTCAGGATCAACTGTTTTTTAACTTGAATATATATCTATGAATTTTTTTTATCGAAGTATACCGTGTAAGAGAGGAAATCCAAAGATCTCAGCTTTCGTAGCATCTGAAAGGTCTTCGAAACAGTATTCTTGAGTCATGAAACTCCAGTATTGCCTTTTTCAGTCAAAGGCTGTTGGACCAGTATGACAGAGAACTTTCTAGTTTCAGGTCCTACATATTTGAGGAAATACAGTTACTGGGGATGCATGTGTTCTCACATTGGGATCTTATGACTGTAGTGACTATAGTAAATATAATAATTGCATAAAAGCAAAACTAAATGACAGTTGGTGGGTTAAGTATGTTGGTTGATGGTATTTTCCCTTAGCTTAGTAAAGCGATCCCGCTGTTCAGCACATTGTATTGACATCAGAACCTGAACAAGAATAGCTTGGCCTGTAAAAATAAGAAGAAAATTCAGTGGCTTGGTCTGCTTCACGCTGTAGTGAGATTCTTCCCAATATCTCTGTGGGACTTGGTTGGATTACTTAAACTAAGCAAAGAAGGTAACATAAATACAGATGTCTCTACTTTCTGAGAAAGCCTGCCTTCTGGAAACAAACCAGCATATGCACTTAATATTTGTCTAATGAGTGAATGTGTGTGTGTGTGTTTTTTTTTTTTTTTTTTTTTTTTCCCCGAGGGGGCGGGGCGGTTTATTTTGGTGGTTTTGCAAGTTTGTTTGGGAGTCCAGCTCATGTAGAGGAAAATACTATTAATGGCCAATTTGGATTTTTTTTATGAGCTTGAGCTTTCATGGGGGTGTATTTGAACAGAGAATGGACAGCTCCCATAAGATGTGTTCTAGAAGTACTGATCAAATAAAAACACTATTAGGTGCAGAAAAGAACAAGGCTTTATTATAACAGATGGCATTGTAAAATGTTTTATCCACATTATGGTGATAAACTGCATTCATCTGATGTTACGATACTATGGGACAGTAGTGTGACATTTCCTAAGTTTAACTAATCATTTACATTCAGAGGTGACACTAATAGCCTGGTATTTAATCTGTCAACATAGGTGAGTTTCAATTGCAGAGTTTGATGGTGCAAAGGTTTAAATCAGTATTGTCATTTTCTAATATTGCAGTGAAACTTACAGGAGGGTTTGAGAATTTTTTTTTTTTAAGGGGGGAAGCAGGAACAGCAATTCTCAGTGTCGCATTTGTTTTGCGAAACATTACAAGCTTACAATAAATTTTGTAAGCAGAGGAGTGGTTGCTGAGCTACTGGGTGTTTCTCTAGCACTTCATCTGAAATCCTAATGACCACTTTCAAAAATACAGGGTCATCAAATAGCTATTCATAAAACTGAGTATAGAATTTTCCTGTAATTTGAGTAGCTGATGGGATATGCTTTATGGGAACTCTTCCTGCAGTGTGAAAGTGTCCTGGAAGCAAGTGTATTGTGCAAGACAGGCAAACAACAAAGCTAAGATTGTCAGGGTATTTCTGCCTCTGTCACTGTTCCTTTCTGCTTCTGATTCCCTGTCATGCAAAGTGTTGTGCTTGGGACTGCCACTGGTTGTGAATTGTGCCTATCTCCCTGAAAATTAAACCTGACCCTAGAGTCTGGATGTGGGCGGAAGAGTGAATTAAGGTAGTTGTGGTTTAAGAGAGTCTTGAACTGTGACACACATAGTTGCATGACTGTGTGGAGAGCAAAGTAGTGGGGGAGGAGAGGTGATAGGAGTTCAGAATGAAGTAATTACAGACCTTTGACCCAGATGACAACAGTAACTATAGCTGTGCAGTTGCATTATCTGAAGTTTTCTAATATGCTGCTGTTAGGATTGTGTAATTAGTTTATAATTACACTTTTGCTGGCTTTGTGCAGCCTTCTGTTATATAACTTGCTACGTTCTTACATTTGGGAATGTTCTAGGAATGTCCTAGGAATGAGCTAGACTGGCTTAATCAGCAATAGCTCTTTCCTTTTCTTCGAGCCTAAATTTTACAAACAACTAAAGTATTTTTCCAGCTGTCAGCAGGTTTTTGATTTAGGAGTGGTCAGCTCTCCGCTCTGTGGACTTCCGATTCCAGGGGCCAGTGAGTGAAGTAGAAATTTGGGTAGCAAGGTTTGTGTGCTCCATGGAAGTGTAAATAAGGGCCCAGGATATCCAGACTTTGAGAGATTCATTGAACCATGGAAAATGCTAAGGTTTTTGATACCAAAGCCTTTTGCTGCCATTTGTGAGGTATGCTAGTTCGTCCCTTTCATTAGCAGAGGTGGAGGCTTTTCATGTCACTCACACTATGCAAACAACTGCTAGTTGCTTGTAGGAAGGTTGTGAGTTTGCACTTTAGGTAGACGTGTTGTCAGGTGAGAAAAAGGTAAGTTTCAGAGTTTAGCAGGTTGCTATTTACTAGTAACATGAGTTGGAAACTCTCTATATGGAGTTAGTTATCTCTGTTTTAGTTTTGCTGATGTAGCTATATTCTCATTGTGAGGGAGAAATCCTCCTCCTCCTGTACAGCTGTGGTGGCAGATCTGGGTGAAGGTCATTTGGCTTCAAGTGATCTGCAGTTGCGAGAGAGTGGTCACACTTTCTCTGTGGTGGCACAGAGAGCACTCACATGGCTCTGTAGGCAGAGATATCAGCTCACCGATAAGACTATAAATTAATAAAATTTGAAGTTAATTAAAACCAGGATATATCACTGAGGCAGTCCCTTTAACTGTGTAAGTGCTTTTGGTGGAGCGAGGGAGAGCTTTGGGAACAACTTAGTGTAGCATCTGTCCATAGGCAGCTGTCTGCAAGTGGTTTGTTAAAGGAGGCTGTGAAATGGCTAACTTGGTATAGACTTAGTTATGCTGGTGAGAATCCTCTGCCTTATTTTCTTGGAGGGAGGAAGGTAACCCATGTGGTCTGACACATTGCTGGAGTAGCTGGTGTTATACTTGCTGTTGTGAGTGGGGCATGGGTCATGGCAGTGCACAGATAGGGATGTACATGCTCCTAGTGCACCATGAGTGGTGTAACTTTGGTTCATATTGCTGCTGTTGATGCTTCACTTGTTGAGCGAGCTTTCCAAGGAATTTGGCCTCCCCTTGTGCTTAAGAAGCAACATATATTTCATGATAATCCTTTTAGTATCATACTTAATGGTTGATACAGGACAATTTGTGGCTGGGTGAGTAATTTCTTCTGATTTGGGGAAGACATTTCAATAGTGTGGCATAGAAGAATGTTCTAGTTAGAGTTTTTAGACTTAATTATGGCAATATCTGGGAGATTAGCTCAATTTTTGTAACATACTGTATACTTCAAGGCGTTGAAATCCAACACTTCTTCAACTTTGGTCCTGTCCTTTCCCTGAACGCTTACCAGATGGGATTCAAGGGCAGGATTTTGGTCAGTGTGCAGTATCTGCACGTCGGCTTGCATAATCTTTATTCTGCACGCACTCCTTTAACCTTTTTTGGCTCAGTTGCTGCATGTAATCTCTCCTTTTAGCAATTGCTTAATCTCTTTGCTTTTGCTTAGTCATAGTGGGGATCACCAGCGCTTCTAACTTGGTGTGGGGGGAGAAGCCCCCAGTATTTGCAGCCTTCTTTTTTTAAGAGGGGGATGGGGGAAGGAAAAACTGCATTTGAAAGGATTGTTGCAAGTTTTAGAGCTTTGGCACAGTTGAAAATTATTAGTGTTTCTTAATGAGTGTGAAAGAATTATTTCCTTAGAAATGGGAAGATTGCGAAGAGCTGAATAAAGAGGATTTGAAGGAAATGCTAATTTGAAGTGCTTAAACTGGCAGAAGTGCTCATGCCTTCCTGGTGTGTGAGCACGACCTTGTTGTACATATTGCTTGGAGTATACCTGAACCCAAACAATATAGGGGATTTGCTTATTTTCATGGTTCTAGGCTCTGTTACCAGAAGTGTTGAAAAACAGAATAAAGGTACCAAAGGAAGTAATTAGAAGCTTTGATAAACAAAAACTACAGTCTTCACATTGTTTGTGTTGTTTTTATTTATTTTTTACTCCTCCCCATCCCCAGTATCTAATGCAGCATGATCAGTTTTCAGCGATCATGAGGCTGGGCATATTTGCCTTGCCAGTGTGCTAGAGGTTAGAGGGTTCGGCATGTTTGTTGTCTTCTGTCATTTGCAAGGTATGAGAACTTGCTTAGTGGCTGCCTCACTCCAAGGCCCTTTTACTAACATGTTTTCAGCTTGCTTATCTAATCACTACTGCTGTTTACGGAGTAGTTTACCACTTCTAAGTCAAGTGACAAATTTTCTGGCATGTTAGTTATGTGAGTAACTTGATGCTTAGAAAATTAATTGAACTAAAAGGTATGGTATAGCTTGTGCTCTATACTGAGTTACTTGATATAGAGGGATTCTGAAACTGCACAATCACAAAAAATGTATCTGGGGGAAGAATGGAAGTCAGTGAGTAGCAGAGATCTACATTAAAGGAAGGGTAATGGGTTGAGGAATTGGGAGGTACTGGGAGAGCTCCTCTCCTTTCCATTGTGATGGTTTGTCAGCAGTGTGGTCGTGTGATTCCATAGCTAAAACCAAGTGTTAAGCTAATGTAGTATCTTGTAAGAAATTTCAGTGGTGCTAAAGCAGCTCAAAGTAGCTGGCTTACTGGATAAAGTCATGTAGTAACTTCTGTTGTAAAGCACCCTTTTAAGGGCCCAATGCGCTGCTCAAGGTAGTGTTAACGTGAAAGTTAGGCCTGGTTCAAGCATGAAAATCCTTCAGGTTTTCTGGCCAACTTGTTTCAGTGTTTGGTCACCCTTCTTGTGAAAAACTTAGTACTATCTAGTTTGAATGCTGCTTGTTGCAGCTGATACCTCTTGACTTTTGTCCTTTTTCTGTATAAAACTTCTGAAATTCTTAGACTTCCTGTAGATGGGAGAAGAGACTGCAACTCCTGCTATTTTCTAAATGCTTCTGCAGCTGCTATGGGCATTGCCTCGTGCTGATCAGCCACTGAGAGGGGAGATTTCATTTTTCTTTTTGACTTCTGAGAATGTATAAAGCCCTAGAGTTATTTAAAGAGATTGCATTTGCTTTAAAGTAAATCTGATGGCTTTTTTGCAAGGTCAAACTTCATTTTTTAGAATTGCCAAAATAGCTTTGTTTCTACTAACAAGTTCAAAACTGAATGAATTGCAGCACCCAGGAGGTGAAGAAGTCCTCAGAGAGCAGGCTGGGGGAGATGCTACTGAGAACTTTGAAGATGTTGGCCACTCCACAGATGCAAGGTCACTGTCAGAGACATTTATTATTGGGGAGCTTCATCCGGTGAGTATGTAAGGTGTTTGTTGCTTACAGCAGCGCTCTTGTCTCTAGATACTTCTCTGGGGACTGATTTTTGAAATAGGGAGAGTTGCTAGCATGGCTGTGGGCCACCCTGCAGTTTGTGGTAGACCAGGGCTGGAGATTGGTAGGACCTGTCTTCAGCAGCTGACTAATGCACTGTAGCAGTGCTCATGTGTAGATTTGCTGCTTTGAAATGCATTTCAGCTTGGTTATTGAATAAGCTGAGTAGCAATCATTTCTGACCTGTGAGCTCTATAAAGAGCCATAAAGCAAGGCATAGACACTAAAGGTGATATGTCAGAGTATGTATATCAGAGTATGTCTAAGCCTTTTCCTCAGTGTGCAGAATGATTGCTAACAGTCCCTTCTACACTTTCATCACTGTAAATATGTATGTCAGGCTTCCATCTGGATCTGCAGGTGCAGTCTGAGTCTTTATATGTCTGCGTAGACACATCTTTGCCAGTTTCCTTACTGTCTGATGCTTTGTCTGTCTCCCTGTCTCTGACACCACTATTCTGTGCTGTGTCACTGTTACACACTTGAAGCTGTCAAGGCTGTTCAGTGGTTACCACCAGTTCTTGTGTCAGCTTTTTTTTTTCTACTTTGTCCTTGCAATTTCTTACACTTAAAAAGCACCTTTTTTCTGCCTCAAGCTGTAAAGGTTTTATTTCTATCCCTTTGCCAGAGACTTTTGCCTTTGCTTCCTCCTGACTTGCCTTTTCCTATATTCTAGTGCATGTTGGTAGTTGAAAACCACTAGTGTACACACACTATTGTTTCTCACTGCCTCCTCTGTTTACCTGTTTTGTGTATGTGTTTTTGTCTTGCCTTTGGGATAAATATCCTTGTCTTGTGTAGTGTGTTTCACAGTAAGATTCTTGATCCTGTATACATCTTAAGCTGTATTCTGATAGCCATTAACACTGTAGCCTCTCATGATATACATCAGGCCTGAATTACCTCATATTTATAACCTAATAAACTTGTCAACTGTTTCTGCTGATTACTGGCATATTAAAACTTTTTCTTACCCCAGCTAACAATCTTCATTTCTTATCAAACAAGCACCTTCTTTTATATGATAGGAAGTAAGCAATTGTTGATGGTCTTATGTACAACTGCAACACTATCAAGATGATACACTGCCTTTTTTGTAATGAATTTCTCTGCTAGTTGGAAAACTGAGTGAGTTGATGTCAGAGCCATAGAGTTAGACTTTTGTGTTGTACCAGTATTAGTTAGATAACTTTGATATAAGCAGACCAGGCAGAGGTAAACTAGTACTATTGCAATGTGTATGTGAGCTAAGGGTATGTACTGCTTAGAGGCAAAGGAGATACAAAAATTTGGGTGTAAGAAATAGTGAAATATGCTAGAGTGGTTTCATTTATTGTATCTTTTGTAAATATCTTTCCTAAGAAGGAATAGATGTACATCAGCACAATAGAATTGTGACCTAACTTTAGTGGTAAATGAGTTTTTGAATGTATTTTTTCCCTCTCTAAGTGTTTTTCCTTATTTTTCCACAGGATGATAGAGGGAAGCTTCAGAAACCAGCAGTAAGTATTTTCTTGAAACATCACATTACTTCCAGGCATTAGAGGTGATGTCCTTATATAAAGTACACTCACTCTGAGTGTTTCCACCTCAGAGGTGAAAATAATTCAGGCTGTTTTTTTAAGGATAGTGTTTCAGGTCATAAATCTGTTAGACCTGTTAATCTGGCTTTGCTATGAATTATTCCTGTTAGCTATGCTGTCTTGCCTTTAACTTGTGTGGTTTCAAAACAAGGGGTGGCTGTGAAGTGGTGCGAGAGCTGGGCCTGTTCAGCCTGGAGAAGAGAAGGCTGAGAGGAGACCTGGTCAGTGTCTATCAGTACCTCAAGGGAGGCAGTGAGGAGGATGGGGCCGGCCTCTTTTCATTGGTGGCCACCGACAGAACTAGAGGAAATGGCCACAAACTGAAACACCAGAAGTTCCACAGGAACTTAAGGAAAAATTTCTTGACTGTGAGGGTGACAGAGCCCTGGCACAGGCTGCCCAGGGAGGTTGTGGAGTCTCCTTCTCTGGAGACCTTCAAGACCCGCTTGGATGCAGTCCTGAGCCACATGCTGTAGGTGACCCTGTGTGTGCAGGGGGGCTGGACTAGATGATCTCCAGAGGTCCCTTCCAACCTTAACCATCCTGTGAGTCTATGATCTGAGGAGTCCTTCATTCTAGCTGATTTATAAATATTCTGATTCTATATTCAGCAGCGGATCTAGTTTTAGTCTTTAGACCTTTTAAATGCAGTTATGGCCTAGCACAGTTAGTATTGAAATGAAAAATCTTCATAAAGATGTACTGCACAGGTACCTAGCTGGATTTAAATTGGTAGTGTTCTTTTTATTGTGGTAATTGAAAAGAAAAGGCAAGATATCAAAAACAGCAATATTTTTATTGAAATTGTTATGCAATCTTAAACACTGTATTAATCACAAATTGAGTTTTATGCATTTCATTCAGAGATCTGTAAGCAACTTGCTTCATGTAAGCTCCACATAAGTAATATATCTGTGTAAATTTAGAGACATTTTCAATTAGATTTTAGGCATACAAGAAAACATTGTCTATAAAGAACCAGACAATCATAACCTTCAAGAAACACCCCATGCCTCGCGCGCGCACACACACACACACACACACACACACACACAGAGCACTCCCACAAAGTAACTCAGCCTCCTGTTTTAGGCAACAAAGATGTAACTGGCAGGTGAAGCAAACTTCACCAAATCCTTGTGCCAAAAGCTGGTGTGGGTGGGGGGTGTTTCCTTTTGTTTTCTGAACTTTATAATGTCAGACAGCAGGTTAGTACTGCTGCTCACTAGCTTCAAAGGCAACAGTTGCAAGATGCCCAAGACAATGTTTTTCAAAGGCAATAACCTGAGTTATTGGTGTTGCATCTGACTGCAGAAATTTTTACCAGTAAAATGCAGAAGATAAATTGGAGAATTGTTGTATTTAGAAAAGGCAGCCTTAGTCCCATTTAGTCAGTATTGAGAAGCTCAGGGGCTAGTTAGTGATGGAAAATGTCTGCCTCACGTAAACTTTTTTGTTTTTTTTTGTCTTCTAGGAAACTCTTATTACCACTGTGCGGTCTGATTCCAGGTATGGTATGACTCCTGATGTTAAAGTTGAAGTGCCTTAAGATAATATTTCTGAAGCTTTGAAAGCTGAATAGTGTTCACCTAGTGGAAGCTTTGATGTCAGAGGATGCTCATGAACATTGTTTTATGCAAAGTCCAAGCTGTCATCTATGCACCAGTTTGTTAGATGTCACCTTACTGGGAGGACTTTTTCTCATTAATGTGTCCCAGTCTCTACCAAACGGTTTATAGTGCCTAAGCCTCCCTTTCCAGAGGTTGCTGGGTGACTTATGTAGAAGGCATTTGCTGCCATCGCTGCCATTTTTGTAATAAATTTAAGAACTAATATGAAAGACAGTGTGTCAAAGTGTGGCAAGTCTTAAATTTCTGTAAACGCCACCAAATCTGACTGTGTAAAAGTAGTAGTATCCTGCTGATGCACTGATACAGTGTAGCTTAGCACTGCACCCTCAGGGGACTATTGCAGGCCCCTTGGAGTGGTGGGTGAGCTTGGGTACCTGAGCGTCGTGTGATGCTGCCTCTTAGAATGGCTTTTGAATGAATGAGCCTATTCTGTGCAGCAAGCCACAGCTTTAAGTGTGGCCAGAATCTTACTGTCCTCTGAGCAAAGTTGTTTTAACTCTAGTACAACTGTAGTACTCTGTACTAGAGTTACAAGCTATTTTACTTGGCTGAAGTATCAATGTAGTTTGCTGAATTAACTTCAAAGTGTTGATGGGGGTGCAAAAACAGTGCAACTCTGCTAACCAGTGATGTAACCTTTTTAAGATTTGCTGGTGACCATTTCTAAAGTGATATTTCTAAAACTTCTTTTTAGTTCGTGGTCCAGCTGGGTGATCCCAGCAGTAGCAGCAATTATTGTGGCCCTAATGTATCGTTCCTACGTATCGGAGTAAGCGCCTTACAGAAAACTAATGCCAGAAGAGACTGACTCTGGAAAGAACATAAGCAAGCCTCACCCACTACATTTCTGAAAAAAAAGCCTGATGTCTGAAGAAAAATTCATCTTTCTCAGAAAACTGAACAATTCTTTTCTGCTGCGCACTTTTCTGAATGTTGCCTTCTTACTTGCTGTTCTTAAGTGATTAAAAGGCAGCATCTTTTTTTATAACAATTTTATTCTCTAATGAATTGATAACTGTATTCATCTCTGCTAGAATATTTTGTATGTAATACTATGATTCTGGTTATTTCTTTTTAATCTGTAATGGGTTTGTAGGACTTTTTTTGCATATCAATTACAGCTTTAAATGACTACCAAAACCTATGTACATTCGTCCATGCTCACAAGTTAACTTCAGAGTTGTCTTCAGTGTAGTATGTTTGAAATGTGAATTAAGAGGAAGTGTTGAGTGAGGTAACAGCTGTAGGTGCCTGTAAGTGGTTAAGCCCTACCAATCAGGCTACAATGAGCCGAGTTTTCCTTCCATCCTAACATCTCTTCCTGTTGCTGGTGTAGATCCTCCTACTGGCAAACTGCTACCATTGAAAGAAATTAACATATTACTAATAATTGGTCCCAGTGTTCAGCCCAATTATGACCTAATGATATATATTTTGTGAAATGTTACCTTTTTGAAAAAAAAAAAAAAAAAAAAGGAAAAAGCACTCTGAATTCCACTACAGGCAATGTAATTGCTACTAAATGATACTGTTCTTGCCAAGCACTCAGGTGACTCTAGAACTTGTGGAACATTTAGACTTGTATGAGATCTTCAATGTTGTCATAGTAGATTGTGAGGGGGGAAAAAAGTATATATGGGATCTCTGACTGTTTGGTGATGTGCTCCTTGGTGCTTTACAATGAAGAGATGACTTTTCACTGCTAAATACAGAGTAAGTCAAAGTTTTCATTTTTGTGGAGAGCATTTTAGTCATAAATAATCATGAATAAAAGTTTAATTGCTTGCTCTTGTCTGACTCTCTATTTAACTTCAAACTTTTTTCCTGAGCCCTTGGAAGGGATGTTCTTGACCTCGAATACACTTGCTAGTCAAGACACTTGCCTGTAAAGACTGGGAAGGGGCACTGACACTTAGCCTGGGTGATGTGTTTTCCGTGCTGTCTAGGGCCAGTGCAGCCAGGGCCCTGTTAGTGGTGGTTTGGCCCTGTAAACTCTGCTGGCTGGGTGGCTGCCTGGGCTTGTGATGTTCCTCAAAGCACTGCACCTCAGCAGGGCTGCAGAAGACACCTGCATTCTAGGTCCTGTCACAGATAGCGCACTGAGCACCAGCTGGAGGAGTGATAGGATCTCAGATTGACACTCCTCTGAGGAGACGGACTGTTCTTAAAGGCTAAAGTGCCTACGTTTGCACAAGACAATACAATGGGAATCTTTACTATTAAAGCAACTGAGAATCTAATGAAACTTGGTTTCTTGTAGGCATGTCTTACAGTTTCATCTGTTAACCTGAGTTATGCATCTGCCTCTGTCAAACTTGTTATGCAGATGCTATCTTTATAGTAGGTCCCATGAACTTTGCTTTAGAAGTTGATGTATAAAAGGCAGTGGTTGGAATAGCATCTCACATGCTCCGTACTCTGTCCTGTAAGCCTTGGCTTCTCCTGAATAGACTTTATTTTGTGTTTGTCCAGGCTTTATTGGCTTTTTTTTTTTTTTAACAGATAACTTTTAAAAAGGCTTAAACTACTGAGTTAAAATCTAAATGTAGTAGCACTACAAATCTAAATGTAGTAGCCTAAATAACCTTTCAAGCCTCTGCAAGAATCTCAGGATTTAGTAATATAATCATGCCTGTTGATAGGTAGCACAATCAAATGGATCCATAAGGCAAAACACTTGTTGGTAGAAGACTTTTTCCATGCTATTTGTGTCTCAGGAGTTTCAGAATGGAAAAAGCTCTGTTTGGGCACCAGAGGCTGGCTGGCTGGGTGGCTGTCTTGGGCAAGAATTCCCTAAGAGCTTCCCTTGGAGTTCAAGTGCATCCAAAAGTCAGTCCAGTTGGCACACTGGAGGGCTTGGCATAATCTGAACCAAAAATGCAGTGACTGGAAACAAGGGGGAAATATTTGCAAAAGTGAAGATGCAATGTAGATACATGCAACTCATGCCCTGTCGCTGAAGTTCCCTTCCATCAGTGCTGATGTGAGTTGTTTCTCAGAAGTAGAGTTGACTATTTTCTGGCTTTTAGATGTAAACTGATGAATGCAAAAGGTTAACAAGGTTCCTTTTATGCTAATGAAAGAAAGGTAAGAGGTGCGCTTTGTAGGAAACCATATAGGGATTTTTGTGGCCTCACCTTTTGATTATGAATGAGAGGGATAAAAAGGTATATATAGGTTTGCTGAGGAACAGAAGCTGTTGAAAAATTAATAAAGTTATATAAGAATAGTCAATGTTTTTTTACCATCTAATGACAAAAGGAAAATGATGGATACTGTTTTTCTTCCCAGAACAAAATTCATTGTCCTCAAATCTCTTCTGAAATCTTTGTTCTAACTGACTGGGAGTTCACTTTATTAATTTTCATTTGGGGAAGGTTGTTTTAGCAGTTAATGCTTTAAATTATAGGTCTACTTCTGTTGTTTACTTGTGTAGTCCCACAAGCTTATCTTCTTAGTATCCTCAAATCACATACTTGGGTATTGTAGTCTTGGCCTCAGTTTGGCTGTCGTCTTCTGTTCCTAAGAATGTGTCGTGGCAAGAGAACTGCCTTAAACAGAAGTAGCATAGATTTCTTCTTTGTTTGTGTGGCATAAAGAAACACAACTTGTTCACTTCCTTTCTCTACCTATGACAAGAAAAAATACTGTACTCTGTCTTCACTTGATATGGCACAGTGGTCCAATGCCTTTCTGCAGTACTTCATCCTGTGCTGCAGTCAGGATTTTGCAGAGTGTTTATATATATATATATATATATGTATATATATATAAAATATATATTTATATATGTTTATTTTCTGAACATTAGACCGTTGAGAGTAAATAAATGCTTATAAATTCTTGGGCATGTCGAATTTTGCATTCTGTTGTTGCATTTTCTGCAAGGTGGTCAATGATTAACTGAAATTCAGTGAAAATGGGTAAGTTGTATCAAAGCATCACACAAAAGCACATACATCATTAAGGAGCTTGTCTTGAATATAGGAAGGGCTTTCAGAAACAGTACAGAAGAAAAAAAGGGGAGGAGGAAGCTCATCCCAGTATCCTTAGCTCTGCTGACCGACCACATCTGACCTGGAGCTAGTAACTGGTGAATCAGGTCACAGAATTTCACTCTGCTCATTTTACTTTTCCTTAATACCACATTACGTAATGGCTTACTATGAGTTCATTCTGTGTTTATTTTAAGCTCTCACTGCCCTTAAGGAGGTGGGCAGAGAAACGCTTGAAATCATAAGCAGTGCTGGAACCTTTGATCTTGGTAGATGATTAATGATGACTTTTCTCTCTAAAACTAGTTGGACTTGTTCTTAATCTTACGTATAAGTATGCATATAACAGTTCTTGGGAGATTCTGCAGTTGGAGACATATAGTGCAACTACTGGTCTCTATTGATGGCTGGTAAAACAGAGCTCAGCATAGACAACACTGCACTGTAGTCTCACACGAGGAGTAAATGCAGACACTTGCCCTGTGTGGTGCAATTTCTGTGCCAGTGTCTTACAGTCAACTGAATTTCTACAGAGAATGTAATGCCAAAAGCCTTCAATTCTGTTTACAAAGAAAACCTGCCATACTGTGCTAAGGCAAAAAAAAAAAAAAAAAAAAGAATTAAGCACAGGGCAAACATAGGGAAGGGCTTTTGGTAATTCTGGGTATACTACAACAGAAACCCTGTGATCTGAGACAAGTCAACGAGCAGTACCTAGTAGGATAGTTAGCAGAGAAGTATCTCCCCTTTTTCCATAGATGTTCGTACAGAGATAAAGCTGAGGGGCTGCTTCTGTTCTAAGAGAACTCCATGGTACCCACTTTGGAAGATGCTTTAAGATGTAGGACAAGCTGGTTAGAGTGGACAAAGGTAAACAATGCCAAGTGAGGCAATGGTTTTCCTAAATCTCCAGAATAAGAAAGGACCCTTCTCCTGCCACATTCAGTTCCACAGATTCCTGAGGCCGGTCGAAGCTGATCTTAGTCTTGGTGTAGCTTGCAGGGATGTCCTTAGGAGCATGAAAGGTGCATTGTTGTCACAAGAGCTGAGAAGGGAAATTAAAGACAAGCCTAACTTGCCTCTTAGAGCCCACAGGATGGTAATACTGGTAATAAGAAAAATATCCTTTCCTTTGTGAACTGAATGCTTTTCCAGATTGTCTTTATTTGGATCAATTTTTCAGAGCAAATTTGCACTAAAGAGCACTGTGCCCATTAGTTTGCAGAGGAGGAACAATTTATGAATAGGATAGTTTTGCATTATTAAAGGAAAACTGGTATCTGAATAGTCACCTCTTCCAGAATTAGCATAAGAAAATCCTGGGTTTTGGTAGTTCTGTAGAACTAATTTTCAACTAAACATGTAAAGCTAACTAGCTACTCCCTGGCAGCTACTAGCTGTGGGCTGCTGTAAATCCTAGTTGTATGCAAGATAGTTTACCTCACCTTTGCTGAAGGATATATGATTATCCACTGGAGAAGCTCAAATCTCATGAATATGTAAGTTTGACGAAGTCTGACCAAACAAGACCTTCCCATCTCCAGGTCCCGTCAATCTTGATCTAGGCTGTTGCCTCAGAGTACATAAATGCGCTCCAGCAGCATCAGGTTCTCTACAATAAATTTTTGCTTGTTTGTTTGTCTTTTGTTTTGTTTTTCATGTAAGTGTAGGTAAATTCATGTAAGGAAGAGAACAGTCATAGAAGGGGGAAAAAAAAAAAAAAGCCCTTTGGAGCAAGGAACTGGCATTGAGGATGTGATTTCTGCTCTCTGTGCCCTAGCTGTTAAATGCAGAGAAGAGTGTGCTCTTCTCTTCTTCGCTCTTCTTTCCATTGCTTCTCCTCTCACTGGAGCAGATGATCTGCTTAAAAACCCCACAGATTTTAAGCTTGTCAATGCAGGGACTGTGCTGTCACAAGTGTAAAATATCTGGCATAAGCAGCCTCTGCTCTTGCTTGGAGTGCCTAGGAATTCCTGCAAAACTGGTGCGAAGGGTTAACTGGACAGAGACTGATAAGATGAAGATCCTTAATAAATACAAATCTCTCTGTGTCAATATTAGATTTTTTTTTTTTAATTTTATAAACTGCCAGAACAATTTGAAGCATGGAATGAGTAAGACAACTGCAAGTTTTGCCTTGAAAGGGAGCACAAATTGACCCACCGGACGTGAATGTTGTGAGGAACTGGGGTCCTGCTATGCTGTGGGATATTGCTTTAAACAGGGGGCTGTACGTATGCCACAGAACATGTTATTACACCTCACATGCTGCCCTCCAGCCACTCTGTCTTTTGGCTAAACCTGCCTTTAATAATCTCATTTTAAATCTGCTTATACAGTGCTGGGAAAAGAAGGTTACCTTTACTTTTGTGCTTTTGTTTTACTAACACATTAGAAAAGGGCTTCTAAAGTCCCTGAAATGTCATGAAAATGATATGAATTCTAGTATTAAATGATTACTTATATCCCAGCTGTGAAACTTGGAGGTTCTGGAGGACCAGAACCACTTTAAGAAGACTGGATTTCTATAGAAATTAAATAGCTATATAATAAAAATGTGATATATGCTCACTTAGGCATACATATTTTCCAGCGACATTTTTTTAAATAAATTGCCTATATGTAGCCCATAAATCCATTCAAGTATCCACACAGAATACGACAAAATTCCTTTCCTCTAAGAGTAACAGAACAGGTATTATCTTTATCATAGGTGTTGTATTATGAACAAAGTAAACAGAAAGCAGCTTCAAAACATTTTTAGCGGCATTGTTTTAGATGGCTAAGGCAGCAAAATACGCTGTATCCCCGACCACTCCCCCTACCCACTTCTCCATTTCATTAAATTGTCTGGGACTTTTCACTGCAAATAATATGTTCAAGCCAAGGCACAGACATTTCATACCTCTGCCCTAGTTAAAATACCTGCTGGAAAGTAGCTCTGTGGAGGGGCATCTGGGAGTCCTGGTTGACAACAAGCTAACCATGAGGCAGCAAGGTGCCCTCGTGGCCGAGAAGGCCAGTGGGATCTTGGCCTGCGTGAGGAGGAGCGTTGCCAGCAGGTCAAGGGAGGGGATCCTGCCCCTCTGCTCAGCTCTGGGGAGGCTGCCCCTGGAGTATCGTGGGCAGTTCTGGGCTCCCCTGGACAAGAGGGACATGGAGCTTCTAGAGAGGGTCCAGCGTAGGGCCATGAAGATGATTAATGGCCTGGAGCATCTATTGTATGAGGACAGAGTGAGCGAGCTGGGCCTGTTTAGCCTGGAGAAGAGGAGATTGAGAGGAGACCTGATCAACATGTACAAGTACCTGAGGGGAGAATGTAGGGAGGAGGGGGCCAAACTCTTCTTGGTGGTGGCCAGTGACAGGACAAGGGCTAATGGGTACAAGTTGAAACACAGGGAGTTCCATCCTCATGTCAGGAAGAGCTTCTTTCCTGTGAGGGTGCCAGAGCCCTGGCACAGGCTGCCCAGAGAGGCTGTGCAGGCTCCTTCTCTGCAGATCTTCCCAACCCGCCTGGCTGCCGCCCTGTGCCCCGTGCTCTGGGTGTCCCTGCTGGAGCACAGGGGTTGGACTAGGTGATCTCTAGAGGTCCCTTCCAACCTCAACCATTCTGTGATTCTATGTAATAAGATAGTTATAGGATACATTCATTGGCCTTGCAAGGCCAGAATCTGATTTGATTTCTACACTGAAAGGCAGATATAAGATTCACTTGCATATTACATGGTATTTTTCAAACTAATATCCCAAATACTTAGGTCTGTGTCCAACAGTTCGTTCACTTTCTACAGGGGTTGCTCTTCTTACGCCATCCTCTGGATGACACGCAACCCCTAACTGCTGCCAGTTTTCACAGGCAGAGGATTACTAAAATTGCCTTCTGCTAGTCATGGTCTTCCTGCTTCCCTCATGCAGCAGCTCCAGCATTTGCTGCCATGCTGAGGCGGCAGAGGTTTCTCCTGGTGCCAGAGACCATCCATGGCCCGGAGCGCATGGGCAGACTGGGCCAACTGCGCTAACATGGATACAGTTGTCTTGGGTTAAAGATCTTCTGTACCAGTGAAATCGCATTCACAACAGAACAAGGCCATGTTCACACGTGGTGAAGAAAATCGCACACTCCTTCCATCTATTCTCTAAGCCTCCTGCAAGGCACATGGAGCTGCGCTTCTTGGAGGCCTAACTGCAACAGCATTTATTAGGAGGACTTCAGCAATATGAGCAGATTATTGAACGGAGATATGGAAATGCTCAGGCTGCTTAATGCAAAAAGCTGGTTGGGCTACTGCAATATTCTACTGAGAGCACCTAGGCAGATTCTTGTTTATCTAGCTGCATTTATATGGATGTATGTACTATATACATATATGTACATATAAAAATATTGCTTAATAATTGCTAAATTATGAATATTGTCCAGATAGCGCTTCTCTTCTGGGCGATCTGTGGAGTCATGCTCCGTTTGAAAATTCAAGCTTAGCTTATTTGAAGTTCCTGTGTACGTTTTCAGGAGTGTAAACAGAAAACACGGTTTGGAAATGGAGTGGAAACTCTTCCCTTCCACACTCGCATAACTCTAAATTAGGTCAACGCAGTTTGCTTCTATTACTGCACTCAACCTCACCCCAAGTATGCAATCCAAGTGCACCTTTTACAGCCTTTATGGTGCTTTCTGTATAGCAATAAAGCTGTAAACAACTGGCACAGCGAAAGTTTTGCTAGAAAATCAGTTCACTTATCTGTGAAAACAGCACGGAGAAAAACTTTGTCTTTTGAAAATTTCTACTTAAAATTTTGCCTAAGAAGGAACAGTTTCCTTGAGCCTTCTCCTTGCACTCCTCCTGTGTGGCAAAGCCAAGCCTGGATTTGGTAGCCACGCTGCGAGGCAGCCCCAGCCAAGCAGCAAGCCCTGCGCAGCACTGCCAAAACACGTGAAGGGTAGGGAACAACGTGTCTGCTGAGAGGCTCGGGTGACATGAGATCCTTGTCAAGATAAAATTACAGAAATATTTGCCGTGCTTTCTCAAGTACCATTCCTACGCTTTCCTCCTTCCCAGCTCGCCGTCGGGAGGGCCATCCTCAGCGTGCTGCTGGTGCTGCCCCGAGTCCTGCCCGCTCCCTTTCGCGGGGACTTTCATGGCAAGTCAGGCAGCAGGAGGAGGAAACTCTGGGGCTTTCTTTAGGGCCAAATGCTTCTTGAACGTAAGTTCAGAGCATTCATGCCCATGCGCGTCCCCCCAGTGCTTGCCAGGGCTGGCTTTTTTGCTGGAGGCAGCTGCTGACTAACTCTGTGGGTCACTCTTTCATTAGTTACAACTGATTTTTTTTTAAACTAAATGGTTTACTGCAGCCGTGGAGGCACTCGGTTGCAAAGGTGCAGCTTGAGGCTGCTGCTTGTGCTCGCACCGTTCTTTCTGTGCTGTCAGCACGGCTCTGTCTGCAGAGCTCTCTTTGCAGGCGCTGCGGAAGCTCGCACAGCAATCATTGTCCATGGGGCTGGGCACGATGGGCGATACCAGGGTCGACTCTGTCACGCGAGTGCACGTTAATGGAGAGACACCCAGGGACCTTTAGGTAAGGGATTAGGCATTAGGAAATTGCTCGAAGGGAACAGCGCTTGTTTGCATCCCTGCAGGAATCCTGAAAGTTGAATAATGTCAGAAAAGCCTCCTATGGTGGTGATGAATATAGCCAGGGCAGGCTGGGAGCTTAACCAGAGCAACAGAATGAAGTGTGTATGTTGAAAGAGATTTTTTTTTTTCTGTAAAAAATGTCTTTTCTTAAAACACCTAAAGCTGAAAGCAGATGGGAAAAAAAAAAAATCAGAATTAGATTTTTTTTTCCATGTAAAGGCAGGTCAAAATATGGTTTTTTGATCTTAATTTGAAAGCATGAAGGGTACAAACAGACGAAAATGTAATGCAAATTTTTACTAAATATAATCTCTAAACTTATTCTTTGGTTCTTAAAACAAAAAGCAGATTCTCTCCCTCAGTGATTTGGTGTAGAATAATTTCTGCATAAATACAAGTGTGTGAGGCATGCCTCATTCTTCATCACTGGCTGATGCCACTGCAAAGTTTGAATAAATTTCTCCCTCTCCATATCTGTGCCATGAACTACTAACAATCAAGTCTTTACATGCTTATCCAGGCAGTTCACTTTATCTTTTCTCTTACTCTCCATTGCCCAAGCAGTCCAATAAACTTTTGTTTACTTGAACTTCGACTGTGTCCTTCTGGACTGTGTGGAGGGAACAGTGCTGGGGCAGAGTCCAAGGCAGAAGAGTTGGGTTGACCCTGTCACAGAAATTGCAGCTCCAAATGTGACAGCTCCATTCAGACCTTCGCTGTTCCATTAACTATTTATGTGGCCTAGGAGCTGTTGTCACAGTTCAGTATCCAAACTGGAAGGAAAAATATGCAATATAATTTGTGCCCTGAAATCTAAGCCAAGTGCAGTGACACTAGAGAACAGGAGAACAAGGGAAAGTAAACTGTTTTTTTTTTTTTTTTTTTTTTTGGAAAAAACCCTCTGGATTCACCCCAGGTCTCCCAACCTTCTTCTGATCTCTCCTCTGCCTGCTTGCTCCTGTAGTAGCAGCCTGTTGTTCAACTTGTTCATCTCCCAGCTTGAAGAGCTGTAGCCAGGAAAATGTGGGAGGCTGAGAAAGTTTTCACTCACGAGAGGCGGTGAGAACTAACAGCTTATATCAGCTAATCTGGGCACCGGCTTTGCTCTTATTCGGAGGTGTCCACAAACCCAAACCATAGGCCTCCACCAGCCAAACCAGAACTAGGATTTGGGATTAGGCTGTGGTAGCCAATGGGTTGTTAAAGGTGCTGGCAGGTAACGCTGCCAGCTGATGCCGGCATGGCTCACGGAGCTCTGCCATCCCACAGAGCCGCTACGTGAGGTTTAGCACTGCCAGGGACACCCACCAAAATGCACATGCAGGGGTGAAAGGATCTCAGCTGATGGCTGTATTGGGGCCCAAGCTTTATGCTTTCTGCAGGAGCCCGGTAAGCCTGAGTTATAACGCTAACCTGAAACTGAAAGGCGACTCCAGCCTTAGTTGGAGTCCAGCAGCCCTTCTCAGCCTTGGTCTGAAAACATCCACGCTCGTACAAGCCTTGTTGCACTCAAAATCTTGTTAGGGCAAAGGAAGTAACACACTTCCCAAACAGAGCCAAGCATGCAGTGTTAGTATAACTGCAGTTTTAATAGTGTAAATAAAGAATTGTTATTAGTCAAAGTTTGTACGGGAAAAGGAAGAAAACAGATATATACGAGCATGAGTAATTCCAGAAAGCCTCAATAACAATAAGACAGTAAAAACTGCTACACATACTTCCTAGGATCTACCCCCTTTCTTCCAGTGTCACACTCCTCTGCGTTGGTGGCTGCAGTCAGGGGGAGCAGATATGGTGCTTCGTCTGCATCCCAAGTCCCTCACTGGGAAGAGTACAGTATTGGTGGTTTCTTCTTCCCCTTTAGGAACTGCTTAGGTTATTTTCATGTATTTCCTAACAACCTTTGTTCTTCTTTTGTCAATCTGCCATTCAGCTATGTCTGAGCTTACTATATATGGTTTGTCACATATGTCAGGTACCAGTTATTTGTTCTTTTTGTTACTCCCATAACTGTTTTTGTTTGGCTCTGAGGTCTGCATTGCTTTAACAGGTTGCAGCCTGGGGTGCTCAGCCTTTGTCCCACCACCCCAGGCCTGTTCTCCTCTGTATCAAACCTCTTTGCCCACTTTCAAGCCAGCTCTTCTCCATGTTACAGCATTATGCTAAGGTCATAATTACTTAATCCATACAGAGCACCTACATGTTGCTGCCTATTTATTAAGCCAAGAGGCTCATGCCATTGTGAAAAGCTATTCAAAGCTAATTTTAATCTCAATCCTATGTCTTGTGTAGCCTGGTGTTTAACCCATAGGGCTTTTCTCCCTTCTCTTTGGTTATGCCATTGTGCCCCTGCCACCAGTCCTCACGCCAGCCCTTAACCTGGTGAGGCCTGTCTGAGCGCAGCTGAAGCCTATGAGGAGGAGTGAGGCTGGTTCTAGGAAGGCTTTGCAACCTGCTGCCACCTGGGCAGATAAAAACAGCCTTCTGGGAGACTTCCACTGTAGGAGAAGAGGCATGAAAGGGAAGGTGTGAGTATAGAAATGTGTAGGAGCTGAGGATGGAAGGTAAATAGTGAGTTAAAAGGAGCTGGTAGGTTAAGCTGAGAGCCCTTGCTAGAAAGTGGCAGTGATTTATTCTGAGGTAGAACCTGGAAATGAAAACTTGGCAGGGTCTGGTGGACGTGAAAGGTAGAAATGAGTGTGTAGGGAGGGGAAAGAAAAGGATTCTTAGAGAAGGAGTGAGCTGGAAAGGTCTTGTGAGGCTGCATTTAGGACTGACCTTGTCAGAGAAGCAGAACCAGGATGGATATGAGATTGGGGTGTGGGGCTGCATAAAACAAACGGAGAACGTAACGCATCTTCCAAACCACTTGCTAGTGCAAACACAATGGGTTTTGGAAACCACATTGAAGAGTCTGTAACAGGCCAGGAGGCAGCGCTGAGCAGCAGGCGGGTGCTGACTCCAGCTCCACTGGCCTTTGTAGTGGCCAGGCTGGGGACAAACCTGCAAGGTACCAAACTGCCTGACTGAACCCAGGGAACAAACAGAGAGAAAACCAAGGAAATGAAATTAGCGTAACCCTGCGCTTAGTAAAGCCTTGCAGGCCATACTGTGACTAGATGGAAGTGAAAGCAAGAGGCCCTTGTGTGCAGGGTCCCTGCCTGAAGCCTGCGTGGGAAGCCCCAAGACTTTGGGTCGCCTAGGCCAGGAGCCACCAACTTGTAGTGGCCTCAAACAGAGGCCAGACAGGACCATAAAGGGTTTAGGGAAAATGCTGGGTTCAGACAGAGGTAGCTAGGTGCCTTTGGGCCTGATAATGCCAAAAGAGACCCTTTTTCTGTCTGTTTTGGCCTAAGGTTGACACAGATCTTGTGCTGAGATCCCCTAAGCCTGTGAATGATGGTTCCCTTGCCCATGGCAAGTCTGCAAGTAGAATGAGACCCCTGTTTCTCAGGCGTCGTGTTTTTGCAGATGCTTTTTTTTATAAGCAATATGTTTAGCTCTTGGTTACTCTCGCATCTTCTAATTCTAAATTTATTCCTTGTCAGCCTGATGTAAGTGTGGGGGAGGATATTTTAGAGTGTATTTTGGGACTCTGTGAGTAAAATGGAATAATTAAGAATTATAATTGGTTTTGGTTTGGGATTTGACAATTTTTAAGGAGAATGGTGAAAGTAGAAACAGTTTTATTTTAGGACTCTGGGTTGAGGTCTGAGGTTTTTTTATTTTATTGTTGTATCTTTTGAAATATGTGGGTTTTTTTCTGAAACAAGATGGTCCCTAATTTGAGAGGGAGCTTTCAACATACCTTTGTTGCTTTGTTGCAGGAATAAATTTACTTGCTAAGCCACTGAGGTTTGCCTTCCTAAATGCACACGAACGATTTGGTCTAAGGTTTAGATGAGCTTGGCGTGTTGGCAGTTGGTGATACAAGGTAACACTTTGGGGGAATCAGCGGCTCTTTGTTTTTGGTCTGTAAAGGCAGAGGACGCTGGGCTGAAATACGGAAGGGCTGACGCTGACAGATGATTTAGTAGTCGGCACACATTGATGGTTTGTTTGTTGTATAAGGTTTGTGCTGGAGTTCATTGAACATGAACTTCTGTCCTAGAGCCAGTACCTGAGCAATGAACATATTCCCAATAATTATGGAGCGATGAGCAACTGAAACCCCAATTATCTGTGCCAGAACCCAGTATGTTACAAGGTATTACTAAATGAAAAGGTTCTGGGATATTTCTCTGGCTCCAGGGTCAAGTGCAGGACAGGATTTTGTTTGGGCCCACTGGCCTAGTGTTTGCTCATGAAAGGTTCTATCCAAAATACCTTTTGGGAACATTTCCTGGCCAAAACTATTCCTTTAATATACCTGGGCATGATGTAGACTGCCACCAGGGATCTTAATGAACATAGCTTTTTCCCAACTGATTTTGTTATTTTGCTTATTGACAGCTCAAAAATGGTGAAGTTTTTTTTCCCCCCCCACCCTCTGGGCAATTTATTAAGAAAGCCAAAGTAATTATTTTTATAGCTCTTTTAAGAAAAGGCTTATCATTGACAAAGGGCAAGAGAGTTCAATCCTGCCGGGAAAACTTTGAACAATGTGATTGCCAAATGTCTATTAATCAGTAAAGGAAGTTTTTTCAAACTCTGTATGAGAGGACCCAAAGGGAAACATTTCAATACCTTTTGAATTTTAGGCTTTAAATTGCATAACTAAGTATAATGTAATTTTTAAAGTTTTTTTTCTAAGGGAAAAAACCTAAGGAAGAAAATATCCATGATTTCAATGGCCTTAGGATGAGAGTAGGACATGGGGAAAGGCAAATTAATCAGAGTACAGTTAATCTGAAGCTAACCACAGACCTGAGACTGGTCAGTGGGATGAAATTTTTTTTGGTTTTACATAATCCCTTCAGTTAGTGTTCTTAATTTGTTCTGTTGATAAACTCCAAAAGGTTAAGTCCTTGAGCTGCATGTGCTCTGGACCTAAGCCACTTGTTTGTTATGGAAAGAACATGTATTTCCATCTAAAGATATTCAGAACTTGACTAGACACGATCCTGTTAGTTAGATCAGCAACCTGACCTAACTTGAAAGTCGAGTCTAACTTCAAGGTTGGCCCTGCTTTGAGCAGGGATTGGACTAGAGAAGATCCAGAGGATCCTTCCAACCTAGATTTTTCTATGAGTAGATATGTATATACGTGTACACAAATGAGTACTGATGGTAGGTTACCCTTCAGTTCCAGCCTGTGGCTATCATCCTTCCTGAAAATGTCATTGTGAGATTTGCGGCGAGGCACTCCGGAGAATGTAGGCAATCACAGTTATTTTGTGGTTTCAAAGCACAGTAAGTGCAGAAAATTAACTATAAAACAACCTGCCAAAGTGAGTAAGGGGCTACATATTTGTGGTTCCTGTAAGTTAAATTTCTTTGCCACAAGGTATTTGCTAGGTGGAGGAACTAACTGAGAAGCAAGCCTGTAATCATGTGAACCATCACCACAAAATGCGTTGCTGGGCGTCCCCAGCTCCGAGACAGACTAATCCAGAAGTCCTGTCTCTCTGTGTGGCAAAAAGTGACCTACAGTCAGACCCACAGCAGCCTGATGGGGAGGAGACCCCAAACAGGGCAGAGAGGTTGCTGGTGGCTCCAGTGCCTGTTGGCCAGTTCCTTCATTGGGCTGCACTCATAACCTGCTTGAAGCTCTTCTTTTTCTCCTTCTGTTCTTCTTCTCCTGTGTCTCCCCCTTTTATCTGCCAGTTGCTATTAGCTAAGAATGACACTGAAATTCCATAGAAGTTCTTTTTAACTGTCCATAGCATGTGTGCTGAAATGAAAGTTCCTATGACAAGAACAGACTGTTAGGAGAAAAAGCCTCCTGTGATGCGCGATGTATCACTGTGGTTTTGTTTTTCAGCTGTTCAATACACCATCACGTAGCTACTTCAATTTTTGGAACAATATAAAAAACTTTGAAAGTTAAGCGGATTTTGACAGACATTCAAAACTAAAATTATAGCAGGCTTTTTTTTTTTAGTCTTATCTCTGAGTATTTGATGATTTTTAGATTCATCTATGAAGTCTGAAAAATTTGTAGTCTGGTGCTCAGCTGCATTTAGAAAAAAAAAGTATAGGAAGATGAAAACCTCTTTGCAATGGGTTGAAAGAACAATATAATAGAAAAAAAAAGAAGAATTATAAAGAAGGCTGAAAAAAGCTTAGGAAGTTGCTGGTATAAGTCAACATAAGCCTGTGCCATCCTGTAGATTTACTGTCTTTCAGGATCTGCACAAGAGAGCTGTCATCCTCAGTTAATGCTGCTGCAGTACAGAGGAATAGTACAGAAATCATGGAATAAGGTGCCAGTAAAGAGAGGAGCTGTCTTGCAAGAAATCATTCAGGTTCTGGCCTAATAACTAAAATTCCTTTATTTTTTTCATTCATAGCATGACTTTCAGGGTTAAAAATGTCTTAATTATATTTTTTTATGACAAAGAGGATAAAATCATTTTTAAAAGGGAAATAAGAGTAATAACTGTGGTAACTGAATTATGGTAATTATGATTCATTAAAAATAAGCTTTTGATTAAAATCAATGCTCTTAATGCCAACTATGTACACAATATTGATTTCTCTAGTGTTTTACCACAGAAGGTCACTGTAAAAAAAACAGCATGAAATGGTGTTTCTGGAGATAAGCTCAATTTATTAGCCTCCAATGAAACATTCTGACTAGAAGCTGACGGACTGTCGGGCAGAATAATGAAGGGCAGCTCTACAAAATGACACTAGCTCATGAAAACCTTTTTATTTATTTATTTATTTATTTTTTATTATTCTTCCATTAGCTTTTTTCCCTGTGTGGCTTCAAAGATAAAATATAATAGAAAATCTCTAAGAGCCAGCAGCGAAAATCAAGTTTGCTCCTTCATTACTAGTTGTCTTTTATGTCTCTCTTTCTGCTAGTGGTGGAGCCAGGTCCAGAGCTCACCCTGAGTGAGGCGGGAGAAGGGACAATGTCCCCAGAGGAGATTTGCCCACTAAAAGCTGGGACAAGGGCAGGGATTTCCCATGGGAAAACTGCAGCCAAAGGCTGTGCTTTTGGTCACCTCCTTCAGATGGGGAGCGGGGAGAGGGAGATGGATGGGGCATGGCAGCCCTGAGGCAGACTGTGATAAATCTGTTTGCAGCATCCCTTCTCTCTGCTTGCCATGCTTTTTCTTTAGGAATATTTACTTCCACATTGGCTTTTTGATCTAAGGGACACAGTCTTTAAACATCAGGAAGGGCAATGTGTTTTCAGTAGCTCGTTTGATAGTTGATGGCCAAATCAGAGCCCAAGTAAGTGCAGAGCAACCCTATGAGCTGCTAGAGGTGTTTTTTTTCCCTGTGTCTCAAAATGCTGCTGTTTCTTCCAAGTGTTACGGAATCATTATGGTTCGAAAAGGCCTTTAAGATCAAGTCCCATCATCACCATGCCTGCCTACCATGCCCACGTGTGGTGGCCAGCAGTGCACTCAGGCTATGTTGCTCCTACTTCTTTGATCTCCTGATTGAGATAACTTTCTGCCCTGGCTTTCACTTGGAGACGCTGATCCAGGAGGATGTGCTAGGGTTAGCCTGATTGGAGCTTCCTCCTTCTGAGGAACCCCCATGCCCCAGCACCCTCTTTCCCACCGTTCAGGGTAGTCTGAGCAGACTGGAGACAGTCCCTCTGGGTATTCTTCTGAGGAAGCAAAGTCTTCCCCGGGTTGCACATGGCTGCTCTAACTTTTACATCCAAATCTAGGTCTGTTACACCCTCAGTTTCTTACCAGTGTAACTGAGAAAAGCACTGTAACAGATTTCCCTCTAGTGATGAAAAATGTCAACTGCAAATTGTTCTATGTATCTTAGAGTACATCAAGATTAGTTGTTTCTCCCTTCCTTTCAGACAGGCACTTTGAGAGGGAAAGGTAGAAAAAAAATCACAGAGAAGTTTGTTGGATTTGGAATACCATGAAGTCAAAACATAAATAACAGGACTTTTTATTTTATTTTTTAATTTGGATTTTTAGTGGTATTGTTGTGCATTTAATATGCATTCACACCCACACATGGGTTTATTCTTATGGAGGAAAAAAAATACTGAGAGCAAGATGAGCATTACAATGTCTTTTTAGCAATTAGGTATTTCTTTAATTAATTTTTTGTGATGTTTAGACAATATCTCATCTTTTCTAGACCTGAAACTCTCTCACTATTCTAAGAGTTGTCATCCTAGGCCAGAAGTTTCAAACTGTAGCAGGAATGCATGTTTGGGGGCTCAAAACTTGAACATTAGATCCAGTGTGGAATAGTTTAATAACTTTGCTTAGCCAATAAAGAAATAATTTACTTATCCTAAACACAAAATACATTAACCTCTTTTGCTCTTTTTATTTTCTAAAGACCTGTCACTTCTGAAATCAAAAGGATGCACGTGTCACATGTGCATGATTGCTTGGTCATTGCATATGCACTCACGCTGTTAGAGAGCAGATAGTTTGCACCTTGGTCAAGGTATCTGTCTTTGTGTCTTGGGTTGTCTTGGATATAATAAGTTGTGAACAAGGGGAACAAGATTAGAATTCAAATCTGAGAAACTGGACAGATGGATCCTTTCCATGGAGAGAGAGCAATTGTGTTACAGCTGGGCAGGAATAACCACCTGTACCAGGTAATCATCGCGTAGGGAACAGACAGGGTATATTTCTCTTCTGCAGGAAAAGATCAGAAGTTATTTGGGGCCTGCAGTCAAATGACACTAACATAATACGAATATGAAGCAATGGAAGAGAATTCATGGACTAGAGACCTTTAGAGGTTACACACTTCATATGAATGTTTATTTGTATTTGTCCCCAGACTTCAAGCAGGGGCCTAGACTGGCTGTCGTCTTGTGGTCTCTTCCTGCCCTGTGGCTGTATGAGTGATGGTAAAATTCATGTCTGATGCCCAAGGAGGAGGTGCTCACGTTGCAGTTCTAGAATGATTCAGGTAAAGAGTAAAAGAAAAATGAAATGTAAGGATATGGGTCATCCCTAGTCTTGGTGAATTTATTTTAATTAGATGAGCACAGAGAACAGACGACTGAACAACAGGTTAGGTACCAGATTTTTTAATGAGATAAAAAGTTGCCAGGCTACTAAACTTTAAAACACTGAGCAGGCAGCCTGGTTTTAGTAAATGGTTTATATTGTGATTAAAATCAATCTCTCATATTGCTCTCACTTCTGTGGTGACCGGATGCAACGCGGTAAAGGGGGATTAGCAGCAAACGCATTGGCAAATGGCACTAACCAGTTGTGCAGCTGCTCACTGCTGGCTAAACTCTGCAGCCTGTCTCCGTTGGGAGGGACAGAGGGCTGGGATGCGGCTGAGGGGGGACAGCAAGCTTCCAGACCGCCCGCTGGGGTAGCACTGGGGGATTTGGGAGGGTTGCCTTGCCATAATGTACAGATGTGGTAAAGCAGCTCCATGGTTTTTTGACTGTTTTTTCATACCTTTTTGGAAGCATTGGTGCCATCAACCCTGGGTCTGAGAGCAGAAAAGGAGGTTGGGGCAGTGACCTCCTGAGGTCTCTCCGAGTCCGAGTGGTCCTGGGAGCCCATGGCCATGCTGGGCTGCTCAGCAAGTACCTCCCGAAAGCCCAGCTCACAGGATCTGTGCACCTTACGTTCTCTTTTCCCATTTCTTGACCCTTTTTTTTTTTTTGCTCTCCTTTTACATCCTTCTCTCTATCCGCCTGCTTAAATGAGCATGTAATACTCCCTGCAAAAACACCCACTAAAGCTGGAAAGATCCATAATCTGAAATATAATGAACCTTAATAAGACCAAAAATCATTAAATATTGAAACTAGCCTCTGTGAGAATTTTATTTAAAGGGCAATTCTTCTCTAAAACATGACAGTAAGAACAGTGCATTTTATGTCAATAAATTTGCATCCAGGCTGTAGGCAACCCAGTTCTGCATATTTTAGTCTACTTTTTAGAGTTGCTAACATCCCAGTAATGATCTAAAAAAGTCCCTTTGTAATTAGATCTTTTTCATTCCTTCTGATGAGATCAGATCTTCAAATGTTAACTTGGATATATTACTGTAGAAATTTTAGACCTTGCATTTTTTTCAGCAGCACATTAATGCGAGCTTTACTTGCAATAAATTGGATTTTTTTTTGTGCAAAAAATCTCTGATGTAGGCAAGATCTGTGAGATAAGAGGTAAGAACAAAGTTGTGTTTTTTTTTTTTTTCTCTCTCCTGTGACTCCATTAGGGACCATGATTGATGTTATATTGCAATTAGGAAGCCAATCAAAAGCTCTCAAGTCACTTTATAGTTTGGAGTGTAATTGAAGTAGCTTAACCAGGTGTTGCTGCTGCTGGAATCCCTCTGCTCAAAACAAACTTGCAGCTTTAGATATATAAAATCTTCATTAACACCTGTACCAAAGGTGATATTTGAGCAGACTATATATATATATATTTTTTTTCCTCTGAATTATATTTAAAATACCCATTTTGTGCCTGTGCACTGCAGAATGGCTCTGGCTTCGTTAAGGCAGCAACTGTTCTTTTACACTCACTTTGACTTAAGGCACACAGTAGCATTCCCTAGATCAGTAAACTGGGGCAAACCACTAAATGCTTTATGACCATATGTTTTAGCTGCAAGATGCCGAAGGAGCTTTGCTTGGCATGTCAGTAACTCCTATGCTAGAGAGGGGTAAAAGCAGACAACAAAACTTTTAGACAAATACAGGAAGAAATCCATTACTAAATGCACTGCAGTGGATATTTAGGTTTGTAAAAGTACCATAGAACATATAAAACTGATTGTAAAAATAAGCAGCTCTTAGAAGTGCATGGTTTTGGATTTTACACTTCAGTTGAATAAGTCATAATTATTTGGGGACTTTTCAGCCTTGTTTTATTTTCCTGCCTTTCCACAAAACATACACGGAAAAATAAAATTAGACTGCAACGTCCCCAAATAATTAATCACAACTTATCCAACTAAAATATGAAATCCAAAATACACCTCCTCAAAGCTCATTCACGATAAAAGAGCTGAGAAACAGGACAGACTCTATTTGCCAAGTAGCTATCACTGTTGCCCTTGCAGCAGAAGAAAATGGCTATAAACTTTCTGCTGCTAACATAGACAAGAGAAATACGTTTCTGCATCCAGAACTACCACATCAATCAAATGTAATAAAATAGTAACAACAAAAAAAAAAAAGGCCAGCATTTTTTTCCTCTTCCATTGCTCTCAGGTAGCTAACTGTCCTCCTGGCCTCAGGAGGAGGTAGGAGCAGAGCAGGGTGAGCGATCGCCTCCCAGGGACGCTGGAGCTAAATGCTGCAAAGTGGAGCTAGCTTTCCTTGCAACGTGGCTGCGGATATAGCAGCACGTCAGCCTCAAGTGGCCCATCTATAAGCTGGTCAATACAATCTAATGGTGAATTGGAAAAAGTGTTTTCACTGACCCGGAGGAAAAAAATAAAAGGTGCCTATGGCTGAAAAATATTTAAGGTAGCAGCAATACAAGTACATGGATTTTGCAGCCAGAATCATTTATCCTAAATATTGGGGTTTATTCTTCATAAGTGAAAAACATTTTTATAAGCATTTTTTGCTAGCTCGGAAGTTGATGTCTTCCATGTAACTAAAGCAAAACGAGCTGATTCATATTTGCACAACCCAGGTTTCACATCTCTTGTACACTGTATGTTGGGAAGGTGCTGAAGAGGACAAGAATTGTACAGTTCCCTTCAGGCTTCTGGGCAGACCTCTCCTTTGCCTTTGAAAGTATTTATTTTACAACAATGCTTGGAGTCTTTGCTATGGCGGTTAATGATCTACCGATGACTTTTTAAATTAGTAGCTTTTCGTGTGTGTGTGGCAGGGCAAGTTCAGCTTAAAGTCAGGTAAGGTTTCTGTGTTATGAAAGTTCATTCATTCCTAGAATGTTATCTTTTGATATGTATGTGTCATATATTACTTCATGTGCTTGTTTAGTGGAAACTGCTGATCAAGACATACATCCTTTAAGGTTGTATGTGAATTGGTATTTTGCTAGAACTGAGGTCCCTCTGTGCCTGAGTCTTCCTATGAGCCCAAGAAGGATGTCTCAGTGTTTAATATGTTCTCATTCTTGATCATTGTGTGATGCAACCCATCTTAATCGGCATCTATTTTAATCACTGTGCTAATGTTGCTACTTTAAATTCTTTCTTCCTGTATTCAGGATTAGTGACTGCAGGATGACTTCCCAGGGTGAATTCCTGGCAAGTCTGCAGTTAAATGTAGTACACTGAAAGGATCCATCCAGTTACAAACAGTCCAGCAAAGAGTTTTACCCTTGCCTTCCTGACTCTTAAGGTATTACTCAAAGTCCTGGAAAGAATCAAAACAGAAATGTTCCCAAAGACTCTATTCCACGTCTCAAAAAAATGTTAGGTGTATCCAATGAAACAGCTCATTCCTTTGCCTGCTTTTGCGTCTTCACCCCTACATTAACCTGTTTTATAACTTAAGATTTGTGCTGAATCTGATTCCTGTTCATATGTGAAATCTTAGCTTCAGTTAATTGGCATTATCCAGAGGTAATGATAACTTAAGGGCCACGTGGTTTGGATATGAGTAGTGCAGCTTGTTGACCTATAGCATGAAAAGTACTAAGGCTTAACCAAGCCTGCTGGTCCTTGGGAAAAGTTGGCAAACATATCAGCTTTCTCTGGAAGCTGTTTTCCCATTTTTATATGATTAATCTCTCTCTCTATAAATTTATCTGAATAGGCATAGCCATGTAAAAAATGATCCATGATGTAGACAAAAGCACTGTGAAATCTTATTCCTGATTTTTGTAAAGGCTGGACTACAGTGAGTTAGCTTAATGAATAGAGGCAAAATATTGCTGGTTCTGAAGAGAAAAAAAAAAAAAAAAAAAAAGTATTTCTAGCTACCTTACACATATTTTTCACTTAGGATAAAACGCCCATCATTGCAGAACTGCCAGGCAGTGTGAAACCTTAGAGTTTCCAAGTCTCCAAGCAAAATGGCATAATTCACAGAGCCAATGCTTTATGCGGGGATGAATCTGGAGGGAATGGAGCATCAGCAGGATTGAGCAGCAGGCATGGCAGTGCAGAGTCAGTTAGTATGAACCCTCCTGCTGTCAGTGAACGTCAAGCATTCTTCTGCATGTCTTGAATTGTAAAGAAATCATCAAAGGGAAGGGAATTTTCCATTCCTAGGGAAGAAAGGAGCTTAGAAATTTTCTGTTCTTCTATGTGAAAGTAGTATATCTCCACTACTATAAAAATTGCCACTTGATTTTTTTCTCTGTGTGCAGCCTCAAAGATACCTACATTCTATGGCTAACACGCATGATAATAGTAATTCCTGTTTCTTCTACTTTCTTTATGTTACTTTCACAATGAAAAACTGGAAGATGTTAATCAACCTGAAACAATTATCTTTTCAGATAGGTTACTGAATTACTGGTGCTCCAAAGTAAAGGAGAAGCTTATGAGTGTTAAGCTTTCTATCTCTTCATTCAACTCTGGAATGCTGGAGATAATAACCATAAAAATAATAATGTAATGATTAAGAATTATAATAAATATTATAAATACTCTTTACAGAAACCTGAAAATAAGTTGCCATAAACCACAGAAGTTGAGGTAGTAGCACAGAGTCAGGCAGTTGTATCACTGAAATCCCGAAGGAACATATATGTGAACACATCAGGTGCTGAATATTGCCGTAGCAATATTGTGTAGGGCAAGTGAGAGCAGAAAATAGAGGAGAGAGGGGAAAACAGATCTTCAGGGTGTGTGGCACAATGCTTTGAATTTACACTGAAAAAAATCTCTCTGTTTTCAACACTGTTAGGTAAAGAAATTGGTAAGATCCCCCATCTGTATACTACTGCTCATGAGGGATAAATGCTGATTACGCCTGGACCTGTTTTCAGTAAGGCAATTCCCTGCATTTTTTGTTCATCATTCAATTATAGACTGGCATTGGGAGCACCAAGAAAAAAACAAAAAGAAAAAAGAAGATGCAGAAGCTGATAGAATATATCAAGTATGGAAGAAAAGGTCTCATTCCTTACTCATAAGTAACTTCTCCCAAGTATCTCTATTTTCAGATCTTGCAGCCACTGCCCCTAGCTCTTCTCCAAAGGATGCTATTTTCTGATGCTTGCTTTCTAGATATTCAGCACATTTATTCCTCTACCACCTTTTCTAAATCATTAGACACATTTATTTTCCAATTTTCTTCAGGGATTTAGAAGAGGCATCTTCTTCCCAACTTTTCAAACCTCCCCGTTGGAGTTGGCAGACTTCTTGATCAAACCCTTAATTTTAAATGGGCTCTTAAGCATTTTGCTGAGTGAGGAGCCATAAATAAGTCCTGCTGCATTTTGTTTTTTTTTTTTTTTTTTGAATCTGTAGCCCTAACCATGCTAAATCTGCAGAATGCATTTTGGCAGGGCTTTCCACCACAAAGCTCTGTGTAAACGCCGGGTTAGCTAGTTACCACTTTGGGAACTCTGAAGTGGAAAAACAGACTTGTTAAAGGCTTCAGAGTGGATTTAATGAGTCTGAGCTGGGTTTAAAACTAAGGAGTTTCAGCTGTTAGGCCATGGGCATAAATCCTCTCCTGACCCAACTATACGGAGGGAAACTGGGATGACCCCCGTTGTTTCTCACCGCGCTCTGCAGGCAGCCCGCTCGCCAGGTGCACCCACGGGAGTGCAAATTGTGCAAACTGAACTGGTCATGCACTTCTGTGACCTGAGGCACCTTGGTCAAATCCCCATGTTTCCAGTTGCTGGCAGTGCCCAGAGGAAGCTCACGAACATTAGATAAGAGCTGTTGCTCAACATGTTGGGGAGAATATCCCCTTCCACTGCCAGGGACCTCTGCTCCAGCCACTGCTTTTCACCTTTGCCTTTAAAAACCCTTTCACGCACATTATTGGATCTAACTAATTTATGGCAGGTTAATGAGTCCCTTGGGAGGTAGCATGCTTTAATTAAATACAGAACTGCTGTCCCCTGCCGGGGAGGACTTGTGTATATACTCAAAATACTGAGGAAGAATAGCTGGTGCTCTTGATGCATACAGGAATGAGAAGAATAAATGCATCTCGGAATAAACTTGTAGTTGTTTGTTTTGTTTTGTTCTGTTTTGTTGTTTGATTATTGCTGCTTTTCACCATAGCACAGTCTCACAGCTCTGCTTTAATCCACGCCGTCCTTTTGGTGCCAGTGTTGCAAGCAGCTGTGCCTGGGCAGCTGCAGCAGCAATGCTGGGTCTGGAGAGGGGCCTTTGCGGCGGGGCAGCCCCGGCTGTCCCGAGCGCGGACGCGGCGGCTCCCTGCGCTGCTCGCCGCTCCTTCCGGGGGATGGAGGATGCAACTGCCTATCTGCGTAGGGAAAAGTTTACATTGAGGAGTTAGAAACTGCCTTCTAAAAACCATTATGAAAGGGTTTCCCAAGAAAGTTTTTCCCTGTTATTTGGTGTAGATCTAGGGGAAAATGATGGGCGGTCCAGAGAAAGGTTCTCTGTGAGGCTCTGGGAGATTTACTTTAACAGCCCGGCCTGTTAGCATCAGCTATTCAAAGCACAGGAGGGTTATTGCTGTTATTTGCTTTCTACCTTGGCCACAGTGGACTTTCACAGGGACCAAGGCAGCGTTTCTGCTGACCATGGCCAAGTTTGAGCTCCCTGCCTCAAGCTGGAGGCTGTGTGAGCTACTGGCAGAGCCTCTCTGTATGGTGCAACAGGGAGCGTGGGGGGTGGATCAGCTGCAGGGAGTTTCTTGTCCTGCAAATTCTAATTCCCGGTGGCTAAATGATGGTAAACAAGATTTTTATAGCTTTAATAGTTGGTGCTATCAGTGTAACCATAATTACTAGTTCTGAGTGCTTTCTGCTCTCTCTACTGCCCTTCGTCCTGTTCAAATGTCTCGGTAACATCAAACCTGAAGTGTGGCAACTGAATGGGGGGGAGAACAGCCTCAAGGGCACAGTTTTTGCACAAATATCATGCGTAGGGAGAAAGGTGGGAAACCTCTTGGCAAGCAAATGTCTTCCTCAGACTAGTGCATTAGAAGTAGATATCTCAGAGACCTCTCTGCTTTTACTCACTCCTGTTCAAGGGGGAGGAGAACCCTGGGGATGGTGGAGGAAGTGGGAGAATTGTGGTGGTCCAGGGGCAGCAGCAGCTTTGGAGCTGTTTTACTGACCAAACAGGGCATCTACATCATGCCATGTGGCTTGGGCTTCCCCCATGGCTTTCAAGATTGAGCGGCCGATCGCATGCGGCAGCTGATACTGAGGAGGCATTTAGAGATATGGGGCTGTGCAAATCCAGAAATGCACAGGGAGACAAGGGAAACACCAACATCTAAAAGCAGTTTTCCTTCTAAGGAGGAGTTAATCCACTTACTGCTTTTCATATGGACACGACCACTATAATTTGTGCAAGTGTAAATACCAGGGACAGTAGAAAGTGCTCTCTGACATCAGACATTTTCTATGCAAACTCCAGATGCGATTAAAGTTGAATGCAAATTTTAACAGAAGCATCAAAAACACATGCTAGGTGCTCACACAGAGCTGTTTATGCTGTTGTCTCTGTCGAGTAGCAGTGTCTGTGAAAATATTTATGTGCTCCATTAACTGGAAAAAGAAAATAGGATGTATCCATTTAGCATTGCAGGCTAACAGGACATTCTTCAAACAGTAATGCATTCCCTGCTTGCATTCCCAGGGCCACGCTGGAAAGGTAACCCGGGTTGTGAACTGAGAAGACATGAGTTAAATTGCATTACGCCGCTCTGCATGGACACCGTTAGTCAGAACTGCGGGGTTCTTAATTCGATCTGCTTTGTTTCTCCTTGGAAATTAAATGAAGTAAATCAAATGAAGGCCCCTTTAATTCTGAATGAGGATGTCCACACAAAAGCATAACAAAATTAAACTAATCTGCTTCAAAAGACTTGTTCATGAGCCTTTTCTTGAGAATGCCTCCAGGAGGTGCCTCCTGGAGGTGCCTCAGGCCAAGGTGCCTGAGGTCCACGGATTCCCCTCTGGGGCTAGGGGAGTATTCTAAAGGCTGCTGACGACAGCTCCCCTCTGCTGCTCCGGGCAGGCAGAGGCAAATGTGCTCTTGTTCCCTAGCTCCCTGCCACAACTGAAGCCACGTTAGGTTGTGGTCCGGGCCTGGTGGGGAAAGGAAGGTTTACCAAAGGAGGGTGGAGCCTGGGCTGAGAAAACATGATGGTTGCTTTGTATTCAACGTCAATCTTTTTTATTTCCCCAAAGCAGACATCGGGGTTACTCTATATTTACGGTCAACTTGCACATGAGTTATGGTATAGGCAAAGAAACTGAGCTGTAGAATCACAGAATCCTTAAGGTTGGAAGGGACCTCTAGAGATCATCTAGTCCAACCCCCCTGCACACGCAGGGTCACCTAGAGCAGGTGGCTCAGGGCTGCGGCCAAGCGGGTTGGGAAGATCTCCAGAGAAGGAGACTCCACAACCTCCATGGGCAGCCTGTGCCAGGGCTCTGTCACCTGCACCATCAAAAAATTTTTCTTTAAGTTCCTGTGGAACTTTTGGTGTTTCAGTTTGTGGTCATTACCTCTAGTTCTATTGGTGGCCCCCACTGAAAAGAGGCCGGCCCTGGCCTCCTCGAGGTCCTGATAGACACTGCTCAGGTCTCCTCTCAGCCTTCTCTTCTCCAGGCTGGACAGGCCCAGCTCTCTCAGCCTTTCCTCACAGGGCAGGTGTTCCAGGCCCCTAGAATGTCAAAGACATTTCCCCAGTATTAAAAGCTTTTTCTAAGTAGAGAATAGTTTACATCACTGGAAAGGGAACACCTCTGTCGAGTCTCTGATACTGTGCTGAAGTGAAGCAGCGAGCCAGCTGAAAATACACAGACCTTGGTTTCCTGAAGTATCAACATGTGAGACTCGGGTAAAACAGGTTGGGTCGTAGGGGGCCACATGCAGCTTTTGGGTCACAAGATAAGGAGCTCAGTCTAGAAGTAGGTTTTGCAGAGGGTGACTCCGAGGTAATTTGGTGATTAGGCTTATTCTTGGTTAGCTGATCCTGGACATGCCCCATGCATTGAGGGCATCCTGGGGGACAGAGAGGGGGAAAAGCTAAAGAGTGAAGTTAAAAATATAAATACATCTGGAAGCTTCGCTTGAATTTTGTTTGAAGGATAGGCTCGCCTTTGACTCTATTGCAGATCGATTATCCCTACAACTATCACCCTTGCTATTCTAGTATAATTTTCTTAGATTATGGGAGATGGTATTTATACAGTGGATCATAGCACTGCCAATGAACTGCGGTTATTGCTCCTGTTTGTTTTCCAAGGAAACATTGAATCTCTTTCTGTACTCCAGTCTATGATGACGTATAGAAAATAGGTTGAAGTTTCATACGCAGAATGTTGAACATCAGGCATTTGCAGTCTGGTTTTTCATATTCAAATATGCCGTATTCCACATACACTTTAGCTACAGTTTGCATTAGAAACTCCGAACTTGGAAACATAAGCCATGGGCTCTGAATCCATGACAACATGGATCCGCGGCTGTTTGTTAATAGAGCTTTCCTTGATTGACACAGTTAAGCACCAAAGGGAGTAGTTTGTGACGTGGTTTCCATATGTTATAGAGAGGCCTAAAAACTGCTGAGAATGGAGAACTGTATTTCATTGTTAAATTTTACTAATTAAAACAGACCAGAACATAAGCACCCTTCTTTGTACTTTGCCTTTTCTTTGCCTTTGTACAAAGGCTTCAAGCCAAAAGATCTGCAGCTGCCAAGCTGTTACTCTGTTGTTTCTGGGAAGGTGGTGCTACACTACAAGTTATGGCAAAAGCCTGGCCGTGTGTGTTCTCTGGGGATAAAGAAGGACTTGAATGTGCTGGCTCTGGATATTTGCGAAGACTGTAGAGGGGCATGCTGAAGTGAGGCACAAAGCAAGATGAATGGCCTTAGGCTAATGTTATTTACCTTTTCCTCCTAAAATTCCCAGTTTTGTGTTAGGAAAGGCCAACCCTTTCTGTAACATGTTACTTTTTTCATTTGAGAAGAAGCAGCCTCAGGCATGCCCACCTCTCTGGCGCTTTGTTCCTATGACTGGTGAGATTCTGCTCTGAAATAGTAGCTTAATTAGTAATTAACACGTGCCAGAGATTAAGTCATGTAAAACTTCCAGGCACTTCCAGGCAAACTTCATTGATGTCATAAATCTTCCCAGTTATTTCCACAAACTTTTAAGAAAGCATTAAGTGAGCGTGAAGTGCGATGTGGCGGGACCTGCTATGCCCAGCGAGCAGGGGCTCATCCGCTACCGTTGTGCTCTTTGCTTGTGATGGGCAGGTTATTGCCGTGCTGTTCCCACACACTTGTTCACTCTTGCAAATATTTGCCGGCTGTAACACACCCGCCTCGGGGGGCTGTTGCCCAGGCACTGCCTGTGAGGTGCTAGTTGCTCTGGATGCCCAGCTAGCCCGGACTGCGCGGAGAGGCAGCAGCGGAGAGGTGCTCCAGCACCGCCTGCGCCTCCTCTCCGGCCCCTGCGTCACGGAAGGGAAACGTCCTGACCTGTTGCGCTGTCACAGGGCAAAAAGAAAACCCTGCAGCACTGCGTTAGGCTTCGGTGTCTCTGTGCAATGCTAAGCTTCAAATGATCTCTCAGATAATGCTTTCGTGAATTACAGCATTATCACTGGAATAATTAACAGTGGGTCACAGTTTAATGACTTTTAATTGCTGTTATTCATGCAACCGCTTACTTCCTGGAGTGAGATGTGTGCTCCCACTCACGAGCATAAGCAATGTGACGTGATGCCTCCTGTTTGCTTGAGAGAACAAGCTACATTGAGCTCAGCAAAATGTATTTTATTCTTTGTAGGAATAGAAAAAAAAATACTAATCTAGAGTGATGGGTTTATTTATTATCCACCAGGCTGTTTACTTTATTGTGCCTTTTTTATTTTTTTAATAATCTGAACCTAAAAGTGAGCTTCCTCCTCTTGTCAGATTCTTTTTCCAAGTCTAAGTCGCTTTTCAGTAAACCTGGAAATAAACTACAGCAAGGGGATGTGGGATGTCTAGGGAAATCCTCTCAGCCTAATGAACGCTTTGGCTCAAGAAAAACGATGCAGCACTCGATCTGCATGTGCCGCCTCGTCTTCACTGCGGTCTCAAAGACTGGCTGACTTCCGCAGGGATGCTGCTGGTCAGGGAAACTTTGGGGAACTCACCAGTAGCTTCTTGGAAGCGGCTCTTTCTATAGCACACAGTGCTGTAGACTTTGTACAATACCTGAATTTGTTTATGAAGAAGAGTGTGGATCATAAATTCATTACCAGAGCTATATTGCCAGTTTCCTATGAAACTTCCTGGATAATCATGAATTTTTTCAAATATGGCCTGAGAAGAAGGTTGATACTGTGATTTTATTTTATTTTATTTTATTTTATTTTATTTTATTTTATTTTATTTTATTTTATTTATTTATTAATGTTATGACATAATATGCAATTATTCCATTACTTCTCACTTAATAGCCAAAAAAGGTGAGGCTTTCCTCTCGGGACAAATGCTCCTGAGCATCTGACTTAAGGTGCTTAAAAAAGGTGTTCAAGTGTTTCTGAAAGCTGCTCCCTCAGCGCTTCTCAGAATGAGTTTATAAACTCATTATTTTGTTTTGTGGACTTCCACCTGTGGTTTCAAGCTCTGTGAAGCTTGAAGTCATTAACTGAGTTTTACAGCATGCATTAGAGGCAGGTGATTATTGTGGCAAGGAGAGCAATGAAAATACTCATTTCAGACCCACAGGACTGATGAATGACAGGATTTAGTGTAGAATCGGTATTTCCTGAATCCCACCTTTCCGCTTAACAACTCTCCTATGTGATGCAGAAAATACCTGTATCATTATTGACAAGCCCTTACTTCTACCAAATAAAACATTTCAATGGGAAAGTATGTTTCTCCTGTAGCTCCCAAAGTATTTATGCCATGTCTTGTCTTTAAAACCCCACGGAAATTTCCACAGAGTGACACAGCTGCAGTGGAGCACGGCTGGTGCGCAGAGCCCTGAAATGGAGGCTGCCCCCGGCCTCCAGATCCTAACTTGCATTCACAGAGGAGAGAGGAACAACCCTAGAATTAGACGCTAGTTCTTGTCTAGCAGCTTTACTCTTTCTTTGCTAGAGAGGCAAAGAAATGATTAAGTCATTAAGTTCAAATTCTTTGCTTACACAAATCTCTCAGTGGGTACAGGATAGATCAGCGTGACAAGCCTAGGGTTAGGCTTCTGTCAGCTAGGAAGTTGCTGGCGTGTTAACCACTAAGTTTATGTACGTCAGCTTGATCTGTAGGCATGTCTGCCTGTGCATGGGAACCAGCGCATAAAAACTTGCATATATTTATTTAGTTTCAGTCACTGCTTATCTATAAATTCTTTTAGGTGTTCAATTGCAAACTTTTTTAACTTTTAACTGCCTATGTGTTCTTGCAGAATTTTAATCTTTCTTGTAACACAGCACACTGGATATTGTGTTCAAAATGAAACTATCAACTTCTATTACAGAATTCAAAACTTCCTGTTTGCTAAGTTCCTGCTGACAATGACAGAGTCAGAGGAAACTGTCTCGCTTTAGGATGCTGGTGCTTTTCAGGATAATTAATGTAGGAATTCTTATTCATTTGAACACTGACTCTTCCTGCACAGTGAGACATGAGCAGTTTATTTAGGAGCCTGGGAAGCAGGGCGCCCTATACATTTGATAGTAATTTTCTCATCTTGCTAGGTTTTTTCTGCTTTACAGAAAAGACAGTAAAGATCTTTTATGTAGCTCCTTTGTTCCCTGTTTGGCTAATAGTACATGGGACAACCTCTGCTTTCGAGTTGTTGATTTAAAAAAAGAATTGGGGTTTTTTGGTTCTTAGGACTGCTGGCCCTTTTGTCCCCAAACTACGGACCAACCAAACCTGGTGTGGGGACAAGCTATAAGCTTACAAGCTGATCCCAGCGCAGTTGGTTTGACTTCTGTTGCCTTTTGCAGATGGGAACAACAGCGCTCAGTGGCTTCATGGCCAGGGAAGCTTGCAAGTGGGGACTGCGGAGCCGGGGGCTCGCCTCGGTTCCCTGTCTCGCTCTCCGCGGAGTTTGGGAGTCAAGTTCCTGCGCAGCTTCCAAGGGGGACCCTCTGTAGTCCTGACTGGCAAGCAAGGTCAGTCGCAGTCAGCAGCTCGCCGTTACGTAAGTTACATAAAATGTTCTCTTTTTAACAGGACAAAAAAAGAGAATTTCCAGCATGGGCTACTCCAAAGTTTTTTTTTTTTTTTTTTTTTCTCTCTAGTTACAAATTCAACACTGGCTATGGGGAGAAAGAGAAAAAAAGAGGAAAAAAAAAAAGAGAGATTTGTGTTTGTTTGCATTATGCACATAATTCAGTCATATTTGAACTCTCACTGTATATATACCTGACATATACCTTACCTTTTCAGCATAATAGAAGGGAATTTCTCGATTTTATATGTTTTAGACCAGATGAGAACCTAAGCATAGCCTTTTATGTGACCACGCCAGGAAACTCCAGCAGAGCTCCACAATCAAGGGTTCTCGTTTGCATAAAATAAGATTTTTAGAAAGCTATCGAACGTCTACCCTTTTAAAGGTGGGCCCTGCCACGACTGGCACTATGATACCAGCGGCTGCAGAAGCAAAGCCATTTATGGCTAGTTGCAATGACCTCAACAAGGGTCTGTACGCGGTGGCTCCTCCTGAGCTCTCGCACAAAGTACTGCAATGAAATCCTGTCAAATTATGTATGTAGCAAAACTAGTGCTCTCCCAGAGAAGGATTGTTGCCTGGCCTGACCATGTTCATAGAAATGTGTTAAATGTAAAACTGTGGACTTCACTGTGGAATACACATTCATTTTCATGACATTATGAGGTGTCTATTGTTAGAGGATTAGGGATTTTTTGGGTTTGTGTGTGTATATGTCACCATTGTGCTACCAGTGTTTGAGAAGCATTTTGAAGATGACATGTAGCAACATTTCACTTAGGAAATGCAACGGCAGTTCTCTGTGCAAAGCAGTCATTCTATCATGTCTCTCATGTCAGTAGTAGAGCATGATAGCTATCCTGTGGGTAACCTGGGCTGACTGTGATGTCTGCAGTTTTGTTTATAATTAATACTTTCAGCACAAAAAATCAATGTTTTTACAAGAGCACAAAATCCAGATCCAAATGCTTGTATGTTGATGTTCCATCCCAAAGGCTGGCAGCCTGCAGCAAATGAAGCAATATTTTTCCGGCCTTTATCATTGCAAGACAGGATGGCATGAGGAATTAGCCAGGAGAAACTGCCATCATGATTCACTCTACCCAGGAAAAGAGATTAAAGTTGACTGGCTTTAACCTTAACAAAAACTATACCCTTGTAATGTTTATTGGAATTCTTCTTTTAAACTCCTCTTAAAGTGTTTGACGCTGGGGGATGCCTGGATCTTTTCAAGATGTTTAGATTGGAGCTCTAGATTGGAGCACTGGAGAACACTTCAAATATTCACTTCAGCAGGGACTGATCTGAGCCATCGTCCAGAATTCACCACGTGCGAATTCTGCACGGCTTAAGCAGATTGCAGCGATCTCAGGGACAGCACTAGAGATGCCTGGATTGGTAACGGTAGGTGTCTATTTTGTAATGGCCTCAGAAGCTCGGTTATTTGGTTATTACACCAAGAGGTTAGAAAGATGAGGTCAAGAGCATACAAATACTTGTATATGGATATTTCTATACTCTTATGCCAAATGCCAAGTTGCATTAGGGGCACAAAGGCTTGTTTGGATGACGTGATAACATTGTTTGGGGGGTATTTATTGTTCAGTATTTGATGGGACAGAGCTGAATTCCCTAGCTTTCATTTTGGATATAAAACATCGTATATCCTGTTGTAAATTGATCTAATCATATCTCCAAATCTTAAGAAGCAATGTGTTACATGTTATACTGCTGCGCTTTTATGTAAAAGTCAGACATTCAGTCAAATTAAAATGATTTCCCTGAAATCATTTCACTATATTTCACCTTAAATTATGGTGAAGTATTTGACTGCTGGCTATGAGTTACTTATCATCCAAATTGCCCTGAAAAAGAGGCTGCAGAAATTGACTTCATACCACCTTTCCAGTGAGTCAGCATGATGGAAGAGTTGGAGAAAGCTACAGCAGAAGAGCTGCCAGCTCCCAAAACCTTGGATTCTGAAGATGCAATATTTCTTCCTCTGCTTTCATTCTACTAGATTAAATATAGGTAAAGATGAGACATGGGAGTTAGACGTAACATTTTGAAGAAAAAGAGGAAAATATGAGAAACCTAGCAGTACTTCTGAAACAGCGTGAAAGGAGAAAATCAGGGAAAACATGTGGAAGGAATACAAAAAAATAAGTGAAGTAGGACACCTTTCATGGATGTTTTCAAAGAAAAAAAATAGCTGTGGCTTATTTTCTCACCTGTTTTTCTCTGCCTCTTTTATCCTAATCAGTCTCAGACAATTCAAGATGGTGATTTTGCAGCCATACAGAACAGGAGGAGGTGCACAGAGCTTAGTAACTGTGATGGTGAAAAGCAGTTAGTGACATCCTAAAAATCTGCACTGCTCCACTGGGATTTGGTTTGGTGCTATTAAACGTGGGATAATGGATGACCCCAGACAGCTTACAAAGTATCAGTTCCCTTCTAGCCTCTCTACTGATGCTGTAACATTAACAAAGCACTGCAGATCTTAAGGGAATACAGCCATATATTTAGTGTGTGTATAAAAGCTGTAATAAGGCATTGTTATGGCTGAAATTGTTATTTCTTTTAGTGGGAAAAGCAGTTAGTATTGAAATTGCAAAACAATCCTGTTCATATAAAAAATCGCAAAGAAAACACGCTTGGATAAATAAAGGTTAACACAGTTAATTGTGGGGAGCAGGACAAAAAGGCAAATCATGCTAGAGAACTTAATTATGATTCAGATAAAGAGGAATTGTAATTAAATGGGGGTTGGATAAACATGATTACGCTGTAAAGGTTTCTCAGCATGGTGACAGGAAGTTTTATATGTGTCTGTGTAAGCAGACACATGTACGTGACCTGGAATTAGGCGGCTGTCAGGAGCAGTCTCCGTGGGCACTCTGTCACTGCACGGGAATGTGTCTACGGCGGCGTTAGCGCGTCGCGAAGAGCCGCGGGCACGGCCGCCTCAGCCGCGGGACCGGCTCCCGGCATCGTCCCTGCGCCTGCTCCGCCTGGAGAAGGCTGAGAGGAGACCTGAGCAGTGTCTATAGGTACCTCAAGGGAGGCAGTGAGGAGGATGGGGCGGCCTCTTCTCAGTGGTGGCCACTGATAGGACTAGAGGAAATGGCCACAAACTGAAACACCAAAAGTTCCACAGGAACTTTAGGAAAAGTCTTGACCGTGAGGGTGCCAGAGCCCTGGCACAGGCTGCCCAGAGGGGCTGTGGAGTCTCCTTCTCTGGAGATCTTCCAAAGCCGCTTGGACGCAGTCCTGAGCCACCTGCTGTAGGTGACCCTGCGTGTGCAGGGGGGTTGGACTGGATGATCTCTAGAGGTCCCTTCTAACCTCAACCATTCTGTGAGTCTATGATCAGCCTTCTACATTTTAAGTGCTGTTAGATTTCAGCTAGATATTTTTGTGGGCAGCTAGAAAGTAAGTTAGGGGAGACCCTCAGGTATGTCTTAAGCTAAGACGAAGTACTATGTCATATCCTTTATGCAGGTGATGATAAGCTTACTTAGTGTGTTATTTCCATAACTGGCCTTTTTTTTAATGTGGATATTTAATTTGAAATGTAGTTCGATACTGAACACAGAGAGAGAATATAAACGTCTATATACCTCCCAGCAAACAGCGGCATTCCAAACAGAACTGCTTTATTGAAACACATCATTTCTTACACTTTTAGAAGTCCTACAGTTCCTTGCTGACCTGTGTGAGAAGAAGGGAATCAAATGTACTCCTCTTAGAACAACCACAAGACTTCCAAACAAGGGTTTTTTTTTTTTTCTTTTTTTTTCTTGCAAAGCATTTATGCTATATTCAGCTTTAAGCCATGTACCATTCTTAAGAAATTGTTAGTATACCATGCTTATGCATGGGAAGGTATTAATTCACATTCTGTCACAATTCATATAAACTTTCTGTGTAAGATATACAAAACAATAAAAAAATGACAGCTTACTAAGAAAATTCAACAATACTTCTACTGTTCAGTTATTTACAGCCTTCTTTGAAACTGATGTTTCATAATCCTTGGTTTATCATATCATAATGCTACATATTCCCAGTTGCATAGGGAGAACATGCACTGGCGTCTTATTATTCTCTGCACTGAGCAAGTGACTGTCTCTAGGGAGAGGGGGATTTGGGGCCTTCTCTGATGCTGTTAGGTGAGCCTGTTGAACTTTCTTGTATTGATTGTATATTCATTTGTAAGCATTCCCAGATCATGAGTTTGTTGCCTGAATGGGTTGTTGCAACTTTACATCTATGCTTCAGTTATTTATGTACCGAGGTTGTTCAAAACTCAATCAAATTAGTCATGCACAACAACATTTTTCCATCCCAATCTAAAACTCTAAATTGTTTACGTGACCTTCTGTTTACTGAAGCACAATACAACAATAGTAGGATAGATTTTTAAGATTTTAAAGTTTTAACAAAATGAATTCCCTAAAAGCATCTTTCTTTTAGTCACAATACAGTAACTATGTATACATAGGATCTACAATCAAATAGCGACCATCTGGATGTCAGAGTAACTTTATTAACTCCACAAACCAGCTCTAGGGATGCTGGCTGCCTAGACTAGACACGAGCTGCCTAAACACAAGTTCTGGTATTCACAAGACTAAGGGCACAGGCATGAAAGTTGATTTAAGACTAAAAGTTGCACACCTACTTCAAATGAACTGTGTACGCTCTATCACACAGTGTTTCTGGAAAAACAGCATTTCACTGCTAAGCGACATGCTTTCATTTCCTAAAGGAGAAAATGGTTTTGAATATATAAATATATATATTTAGTTCTGCAGCAATCAAAGCTAACTTGGGAAAATGTGCCTAATTTCCATGAAAATGTCATTGTTTTGGCGCTGACTTTCTGGCAGTGGTTTTTGTTGTTGTTCCGTAGCTTTAGTAATAATAACATGACAGTTCTGCATGAGGAAGTAACTGGCATAAGCTATAATTTTGTTCTTTCCTGGAGAAAAAGAGGAAAGCTGTCTGAAATGGAAACAGTGAAATATTTATTACTTGCATAGGATGACTCCATCAGGTCTGGGCTGAAACGTAAACCTGAACCTTCCGGTTACTTTGTTTTCTCTCTAGCGGAACATTATTTTGTGGGCGACCTGCGCGCACTCAACTCTTTGCCATCAGAAGGAGCTCTGTGACAGCTAGTTCTGGCGTGGCAATCCAGTGAAGCAGAGAGAACTTTTTAAGGAACAATCTAAGGAAACATTCTGCAAAATTACAACAGGGTGTTCTAAAATGTTATGTTAAAAAACAGTGAATGTATTTGTTCTTCAGTGCAAAGCTACCAGCAGGCAAAGTGCTGTTGCACAGTAGAGCAGTGGGACTTGCTGACTACCCGTCTTCACAAAACTTTGATAAACATTCCCATATATATATTTGTCTGCTTTAAATAAGGCTTGAGAAAATGGCTTTTAAATATGAATCCAAGCTTGACCCATAGAGATCGACAGGATAAGAAGCTTGCTCTGTTCTGAGTTCATTGTAAAACCTCACATTGGTCACTTAGGCTAGATCCAATAAAGACCCAACTCCCTGAATCAGGACATAAGTAGAAATGCGGTGCAAAAGGCGAAACTGCAATGCTAACCCTGTTGACATGCACAAGACATCTCTGCTTCTCACTTAGAAGTCCACTGGGAGTTGCAAATTTTGCATTTGCACAAGCCCTGCCGCTCTTTGGCCACCCCGGTGCCTATAGGTTGCCTTCGCGTATGTGCAGAGAGTCTAGATGGCACTGATCTCGTACATCTCCAGTGTGAATAACCACTAGGACAGGACTAAACTTAAAATGAGAAACCAATCTCATTCTTAACACTGCTGCTGCATGACTGAAAGTACTTTCTGCTGAGCGGACAAGGTCTTGCTAGGGTCCTAACAGCCTCACCACTTCGGTGGCCCTAAACTTTGCAGATGTGGAGAGGATTTCCTGCTCTGCACTTCTGCCCAAGCAGCCTTTGGGCACTGCGCCCTTCCCACTGTGCGCGTGCAGCCCCCGCGCACGCAAGGGTGGCGGCTGGGAGCCGCTCTGGGAGCTGCGCACATAAAAATAGGGCATTACGGCCCCAGATTCCTGGATGCCAGAAGCTTTTGGATTCATGATTGTTTCCTTACTTGCAGCCCTTCCACTAAAGGGCTGCAGCGTGAAGCACTGGGGATTGGCAGTCCTGCCAAAGGCAATGCATCGTCACTAACCGCAATAAACGAAGAGACGAAGGCTCTGCCTGTGGGATTTTTATTACTGACTTCATTCTCGAAAGAATCTGGAATGAAAGAAGATTCTTGTAAAACTTCTACGTTAGCAAGACCGTAGCTTACTTTTTTCGGAGCTAAACATGCAAACACATTCTTAGTACCCTTGAAATCTCATGGAGCTTAAATTATCCTGCTGGTGATAGGCGTTGTGCTAGGAGGAGGACAGTAAATTAAGCTATGAAGTTCCTGGTTTTCACCAAAGAGATTTTACTGAAGAATGATTCCCAAAAGCTCCACTGAGATCCAAAAGCATTTGAGCCTTATGTCTATCATTTGCCCAAATCAAAAATGCTAGCATACCTAAAACTGGTGTAAAGGCAAATTCCTTTTGATACTTTTAATTTGCCTTTTTTTTTTTTTTTTTCTGTAGGGTTTGTGAAGTTGGTTGATGGGGTAGCTCAAGGGGAAGGGACCCTGCTGGGCCACAAAACTTGCAACTCCACTAGTCTGGGAATAACTTTTCGTCCTACCCATGATGGGGTGCAAAATGCAGCTTTAGCTTCTGCAGCAGAGAGTACTGCCAGAAGGTACTCCGAGAAGGCTCGGTACCCCCTCCCGCAGGAGACTGATAGGATTGTTCTGTTCCTTAGGCTCCAGCAAAACTCCAGTTGGTTGAGCTTTAATTAGGAAAGAGTGAGTAGCACTTCCTTATGGTAAATGGCAATTTATAATTCCTTTTTATTTTTTTCCTGCTTCTTAAAAGCAAAATATTGTTCTGTCTCCCTAGTGTTCTGCTAGGTGCAATGCAGGAGGAGGTATGAAGATGCTTTATACATAGTGCATTCCTCACCTGCAGCCTCTCTGCAGCCTGAGATGTGTTGCTTGTTACGAAGTGTATGGAGAGTGAACAGGCGCTGCAGGTCCTCCTGCTTACAGCAAACGTGCCCAGCTGCCTCATTCCCTATAGCACCATGTTAGACGAGCACAAAAATTACAACAGCGTTTACTGCATGTGAGTAAGGGTAAGAAAAAGTTTACTTACAACCCTGTCATATTGTGGCTACTTCTAACCAAAAATAGCTTGGAAGTCATCTCACTTTGTTTCTCTGAATTCTCCAGTTCATTTTAGTGCAGTACATCACTGATGTTCTTGCTTTCAGACACTCAGAGCACCATGGAAAAAAATGATCAAGGCAAGTTGCACTGTGTCTCCATCAGTTCTTTTACACTCAGCTGTGTCTCTGCCTTATTATTTAGGCACCTAGTTATGCCATGTCTGCATTTCTCACGGGGGCCTGGTCTGGTTGCCAAAGGCTTTTCCTGATGCCAGTAATTACTGCTGCATTCATTCCCAGGTAGAGAGAGAGGGGGGTCTGACACAAGCGCCGAAGTGACAAGGAGGGCACTGAGAGCAGTTCTGCACTGAACGGTGGTACCGAGAAAGCTTCGGCTCTGACGTGTGCCTCTTGGCGGCCGAAGGATTGCATCCCAGCCACACAGTTCTCTTACACAACCCTTAAAACACATGGTATTTCTGGGCGTATTAGGGATTCTTTGCTACTGAGAACCTGTGAAGGAACCTGCGTGTAAATAAAGAATCAAATTCCTAGTCTGTTTTCTCAAGCTGAAGGCAAACATAAAAATTTGTCTTAATAGCAGCCTTAAGGTTTTACCACAAGCCTAACATGATATATAACTTACCTGGACAGCTAAAGAAGCATCATTATGTGAGGTTAATGTCCTTCTCTTCCCAGAAATAGTTTCTAGTCCTGACAGTTTCTTTCCTTGATGTGAATAAGGCTCTAAAACAAGAGCTTTACAAACAGATTTACTTCACAAAAGTAGCAGCTGGGTTATCATTTTCTAAATGTGTTTCGAGTCTGGTCTTGTGACAGGTTTTTTTTCCTCGTCAAGGCCTGGATTTGGCACAATGTTTTTCCTGTACCATTTACTATTAAAGAATATTATTTATTTATTTTTAATATATCTTGCTTTAGGAAATACTCCTCTCTCCAGTAGGGAAACACTGAAAACAAGCCACAGTCAGATTGGCAAGACAGCAAAACTGGAACACAGATTCAGGGGGGGAAAAAAAAAGAAAAATCTACCCTGTCACTTCTGCTACCAACATGGAATTTTACAGCAGTTTTCAGGCAGCTCAGTACTGGAAAAACTCACAGAAAAAGTGTAAAAACATTATCATATTTTCTAGACTAAACAGTATTTTTATATAGACTTGTTTTATAAAGGGTGAAGAATGATTATATTTTATCAAGTTATAGTACAGGCTTAACACTAGGAAGCTAAATATTACATCATAAAATTTATATTAAAGATTGCATTATTTTAAGATGCTTCAACTAACCTGCCACTTGAATTCATGACAAATCTCTTGCAGAGGTTTTCAGTAACTGCCATGGTATGACAAATGCTTATAGTAACTGGATATAGGTGGAGTCAACAAAATGTGGCATATCATGGAACCATAGAATGGTTAAGGTTGGAAGGGACCTCTACAGATCACCTAGTCCAACCCCCTGCTCCAGCAGGGACACCCAGAGCACGGGGCACAGGGTGGCAGCCAGGCGGGTTGGGAAGATCTGCAGAGAAGGAGCCTGCACAGCCTCTCTGGGCAGCCTGTGCCAGGGCTCTGGCACCCTCACAGGAAAGCAGCTCTTCCTGACATGGGGATGGAACTCCCTGTGTTTCAACTTGTACCCATTACCCCTTGTCCTGTCACTGGCCACCACCAAGAAGAGTTTGGCCTCACCTTCTCTACATTCTTCCCTCAGGTATTTATACACATACTATCAATCATCAATGCATCAGCTTTTAATGACACAAGGAGGACCTCTACTTTTATTTTTTGTACTGTTATGAGGCATCAGATTGGCTTGAAAATTTCTTCTGAAACAAAAGTTTTAACAAAGTGCAATGCTAAGAATTATAAACTCGTAAGTGGAACCAAAAGGTCTTATTGACTGCTTTTAAAAAAATGATGTGAACACTTGAAATCAACTATATTCATTCTTTAAAGACACCCTTCCAGATTTGCATTAATGATGTCAAAAACTGTTAGCAAAAAATGTAAGTTTATCAAAGTTACTTCATGGTGATACACAGTAATTTCCCATACTTAAAATGGGGAAACACAGGTACAGTACAAACCTTGACCTTCATAGCTTTTGACCATGGGTAGAATTGCAGGTTTGCTAATTTTGGCATGCATCCATTAAGGCATAAAAGAAATCAGGTAAATCTATCACTCTGCTGGAATTAGAGAATGTGAAATCCCTTTGGTCAGTCTCAGCTGATTTTGGAAGTTTTGTAAAATCCCTTTGGCATTCATAGTACAAGTCAGTTAAATACAATGCAGAAGCTCCAAAATACCTTGTAGTTCATCATTCAGATTATCCCCGGCAGCTGCTCTGCTCTACGTATGCTCCTCTTCTCTGCTTACAGATTTGGAGAGAACACAACTCCGCTTTACTGAACACTCTTGAGCAACATGAGCATCTGATTGAAGCTAAAGTTGTAGTACTTAATATAAAGCATATCTATCCAAGTCTAAAAACAATTGTCTAATTATTTTACAAAGCAAATGAGATAATGGAGACACTGATAAGCTCTCACATAAATAAATACACCACAGGATGGCTAAAGTCAAGCAAAGTCTTAAGGTCGATTAATGACATTTGTGGTATTGCATGAGAAAATACTGTCTGCAGCTTAAAATCATGCAAATCTACTACTAAATGAACTGTTAAGATAGGCTGATAACTGAATGTCAGCATATGCTTAATGCAGAGATAAAAAAAAGTGAATAAATATAAAATAATAATAAGCTCATGACATATGGGAGATAATTACTGGATAATGCGTTAATTTGTGTTTAAAAAAATGGTTATCAAGAATAAAGCTGAGCTTGAATTTCTCCAGAGAGTACTGTTTGACAGATGGACACCACTGAATGAGTCTGATTAATACACAGAGTTGTGTTTGCTGTCTGCCATGTTCAAGTAGATAAGAAACCCAGATAATAAATTTAGTCTTAAACTGACCTTTTGAGCTTGAGTAAAACTACACAAATCTGATTCCTGGAAAATGTAAATTAGCTAAGACCAAAACTGTGGAGCAGAGAGCGCAACTATACCACCATAGTTAGAGGAGCAGAATGGCAAAGCCTGGAAGGAGTAGATAGTATGTGTGTGCTGTTCATTTATATAGCGGATACTAATATTGATCATTCTTCATCTCTAATTATGTGCTATGGGTCTCCACAACTCATATTCTTAGATTCTCCTGAGCTAGCCCTCTGCTGCTTCTGTAAACACATGTTCTTATTTTACCTTACCTGCACAAGGGCATCCAGAATGAAAACAGCGAGTTTGTCTACACTTTCAGTATCACTTTCTTTATTGCAAGGTAGTGGAAAATCCAAGCAAAAGAAGACAAAAGCCCTGCCAGACCTCAGACCTTGGAAGACTTAGTTTTGGGGTGTGTAGAAACATCAGCTGGCATTACAGAGTTCTTTACATGCTATTATTTTCCTGTATCAAAAGTAGTTGCCATAAGTGATGGCTCCATTTTTCCTTTCCTTCACTTTAGGTCCTGTATCTGTTATTAGAGAAGACCTTAATGGAGGCCCTGAGAGGACACTTCCTGCAGCACAACCCCAACACTTCAAGATATAACTGAGAACACCACGCAGGCCCATATGCAGGGTACACATCCGGTGTTCAGGGAGATGGGAGAGCAACTCTGATCAGCTTTGACCTTTGTCTATCTGTTGTCTTCAATGATAATGGTTCTTCTAGGAAAGGTGTCAACATCCACAAATATGTAGCGGACCTCAAATCTTCCTCTCTCAGGATTCTGTAATTAGGAAATACACTTCAGGCTGGTTTTCTCTTCAGTGATTCAGGAGAGATGAAGCTCATCAGCTCTATGTAGCAAGTGAACATACCTCTTTGACCTCCACATGGACTGTTCCCCGCTTTGCTGCTTCTGAGCCCTCAATATAGAACTTCAAACGCATATGTTTCAGTCCATCCTTTACGTATTCAATGTGACTAAAAATAGCAGAAGAAAAATTCAGCACAGCAGGCAAGGCTACATATTATGTGCTAGTTGAACTTCAGATTTCAGCGTCTTGTCTAGAGGAACTGCTTTGGATAAATTGTGTTTCAATCCTTACTGTACAGCCTACATACTACCATGGGTTCCTTCCTTCTCCACTTTCTTCCCAAGCTTTACAGTAGGCATAGTGGGAGCAGCAGAATTAGAAGAGAGAGTTGGTCAAGCAAAGATGGTTAGACTGGTTAGACAAATGGTTAACAGACAAGGTGTTCACATGTGCTCACTGCTTACTGAAAGAAACTTGATATCCAAATCCTCCCCTGGAGAGCTCAAATTGGACAGTTTATGATTCTAGGATTTTCCTGCATGTATTCTAAAGAATCCTTAGATTCAGAACCTGACCTTGAGGAAAGAAATCACCAGGCTGGCAGGTTTCTTTAGGCACTTAAAATAAGTTACCAAGCCAAAATATGCAAAAAGAACTCTATTAATCAATGTAATTACCAAGTTAATTGAGCCATACCATGCGATTTACTATAAACTTTACTTATTTTGGTAATAATTTTATTTTCCTTGAATTTCCTTGAATCTTCAGCACTCGTATCAGACCTCCAGCCCAAAACCTACTACTTAATTTACAGCCAAATACTACCTAAATAGAAAGGTCAGGTCAATTCCAGAAACTAATGCTCCAGCTACAATTCTTTGCCAGTTTAGGCTTCCTACTGGAATTACTAAACGCTGCGCACTACCAACCTCTTCTTGCCATTAGTCACACCTAAATATACATTGTAATTTAACCTTTCAATACAGTTTAAGGTGATATGAAAGGTTACAGGTAACAAATACGAATCAAAGAGTCTCACCAAGGTAAATTCCTGTTCAGGATATACATGCACAATAAATCTGTACATATTTTGGGATGTAATCTACGTCCCCATTTGGATGATATCTAGCGTAATCTTCATATCACAGACATGAGCTCTATCATCTTACCAAGTCATTGGTTCAAAAAGCTTAAAACAGACTTTCAAAAAATGGAAATCAAATAGTAAATACTAGGAAAACACTGACAGTTTTCCAGGTAGCTTGTTTTACAGACAGATGCTTAAAACTATTGTTTGTATTATTTTTTGTTAAGCAGTTCCACTTTGAACACCACCATTTCACAGAGTCTGATGAAAACATTTTTTTTTCAGTTCAAAGTTAAAAAAAAACATGCTTCAAATTTTATATTTGGGCTTATGTAACCAATACTGTATGAAACCTGCTTGCATAAATTCAAGTCAAAAAAAACAGTAAGACAAAGTGTCCATTGGGCTACAGAGCAGGGAAGATTTATGTTAAGAATTAGTTGTTTTTTCACCTTAACTGGAGAGCAACAGACAGATACACTCACAAAAGGTTTAGATGAGAGTTATTTTGTTAAATACTCAATAGACCTATAGCCCCAAGTACCAGAAAACAATAAAAGCAGAGGGTAGACAACGCTGCATATCATTTGGAGACATAACCTGTGCAGACAAACCCAATGTGCAGACAGTTTGCATTGTGCAAGCCTGAAAGTCAGCATCTCTCCTGTTCTTTCTGGCCTGATGGGAACTGTAGTTTCAAAGGCAGAAAAATCTTAATCTATTAAGAGTCATCCTGTTTTTTGGAGAGCAGCTCTGCCTTTAGCAATGCTGGCCATTTCTTGTTCTGAGACACTCAGAATTTTATATTGTATACACACTGCATTTAGAAGAGAATTCAGGTGTCTAACTCAGTGGTGAAATCCAGCACTAACAGCCAAAGGCCTAGAGATCAAACATCATTATAGTGCCCTTTGTGCCTCTTTACACTTATGACAAAGAAATAAGCCTAACTCTGGCTGACTTCTCTCACTTTCAACATTCCTTTCCAGCTTGTTTTCTTGTCCTGTAAACATAAGATTAGAAGTTCAGGTAATAGTGCTAATCTCTCTCTAAACAATAGCCCACTATTTGGATTTTTTAAGAGTAACTCTGGGGTGATGTCAACATGTTAACACTAAGTGCTTGGAAGTACAGTCTCTAATTTTACATCCTCGAACATACCAAACAAAAACTGTGTCACCTAAAAACTCTGACCATTTTTTAAGATGTTGATATCTCCTACACAAGAGGTCCCACAGAAATACTCCTTTCATATCCATTCAAAAGTGATATGGTATGTCACATACTCTGTCAATTCAGTAATCTAGATCTAACTTGTGACAAGGTAACCTAGAGTGTCTTTGCTGTGCAAAAAACAGTGTCTGTATAGGGCAAATATGAAAGGACACCTGACAAACTGTCGTCTTCCTCGCCGTGTTGCCTCTCCATAACCTTTAATGGGTTCACCAAAAACAGCAATTATCTACAAGAGAAAAGAGGTTTGAGTTGTCAAAAGGTATCACGTTCAAACAGACATTCTACAATCAGCTCATGTTCCTGCTGTGAGTATGTTTTATTTCAACAAAATGCCCCTTGTGAGTCTGATATGTCAAGGAGAAGGCAAGTTTATGAAAGAGAGCTGTGTGTCAAAAATTCTTCAGTATCATTTCTGTATTTCAGTTGAATTCTTTACAGGCATACAAGAAATCCTACCGTTATCTTCCACATGTACAACCCACCGAGATTATGCCATTTTAACCTCTATTCTTACTGTATGCACCACAATACGCGCAATATACTTGCCTTTTACCAAATAATTCACTTGGGTGCAGTGCTTAGATTAAATCGACCTAGTACAAGTTCTGATTTGAAGCTGACCTTCCTCTGGCCAGCTAAAAATACAAGCAGATCCTTGCTCTTGTTTGTCTGCTAAGTGCCTTGCATACAGTTCTGTATCCTTGCTGCAAGATTTTAGGTGCAAACTTTTGACTTGAAAGCGACAATAATCAGGGAAGAAAGAACCCTTATGACTAAGGTCCAGAAACCAACCTCAGGGTGAGATCTGCATTTCTCCAAGGCGTCTCCATAGATCTTACTTGGACTGGAAGAAGAGAATAGCTCTTTGAATATCACATAAAACAAGCCACCTGAAATAGAAACAGGAATTATGCTGAAATACTAGTCCAACCAGATGGAATTCGTGAAAAGTATCTTCTGATAAAGCATACAATTAAACAACAACAAACCTGTAACACTAATTCCAACAAGCACCACTATAAAATAGGTGAAGTCTCTTCCAGCTTCTTTGACTGAAATAGACAGGAAAAAAAATGTGGGAGTTATAACGTGGATAATAAAACTTGAACGCTGTATCTTCTACATTATCTTCTACTAGTCTACAGTTCAAATAACATGTGGTAACTTCATATTTGCAGAAGCAAAAAATTCCAGTAACAAGTTCTTAACTTCAAAACTAAAAGAAAGAGTTCACAGATATCTGTTTTGCATGGAATATTTTAATTTCTATATTAGGCCCTACTACTTTCCTCTTTTCCTATTAAGTGTTTTAAAGATTGACAGTAACATTTGCTACAGTTCTCATCCTGACATGAAAAGGAATTTTTCAAAAACAGTAACTAGCTATTTAGCACCAGTGTAGTCACGGATACTTACGGCAATCTTTAATCAAAGAAAGAGATGTGAAAAGCAGAAAAGTGTATTATTATAAATTGCACTACCTAGTTGGAAAGAATTGATTTAATGAATTCCCAGTCAAGTGAGCAATAAAAAAGGAGGGCTATCACACCAAAATATGTGTTTATTGAGAGAGTCAACTGCAGTTTACAACGTAAGTTGTTCTAAAAAAAAAACTAGTAAGAGGGCCAGTATACGTGCTGGGGGAAAAAAAAATATGAGAGACTCTTACAAAGTATTCTTTGAGAATTGAGAAAAAGACTACTGATTTAAGTAGTAAAGTATGGCTTTTAGCAAAGCGCAAATTAGTGAGGAAACCTTAATAACCCCTTTCGCCAGACATCTTATCACCAGTTGACGTCTTCCACAAATCTTTTCTAAATGTTTTGAATTTCTGAAGTTAATTATGTAGCAACCTCTTTTTGCTGAAATGAATGAGAAGAACCCAAACAACAGGCATCCTATAATAAAACTAAACAATTACCAAAGCAATAAATATCAGAGTGAATTACTATAATCTACAAGAAATTTCTCTTTGTCACCCCTCTTCATCCCCAAACACAGTGTTTCAGCTACAGCTGAACTAAAGATGATGAAACAGCGTAACTTATCTGGTCCCTCTCTTTTCCCGAATCTCTTCAAAATGATCTGTGAAATAAACTGCTAGTGAGAACACATCAATTCTTGTAGCCTTCTGGGCAATTTGTGTCAGCCAAGGGGCTAAGGGCTTCTAGCAGAAACGTAAATGTTTGTCACATACTGGGGGCAGGCCAGACCACCCAGGAATGTGATATAGATGCTGTTATTACGCTACAGATGACCCTGTAACGTTACAGAAGGGTAGAAGGAACAGTAACGTTTCCGCAGCAAACTGCTTCTGTGCACGGTTTAAAAGCTGTTCCCTTGCATTACTAACGTCAAAGATTTTAATCCTCGGAGAGGGGTGGGAAAAGCGGCGCACTTTCACTAAAAGTTAAGAACCTCGGTTAAGCGCGTTTCTGCGACGCGCGCGCAACGCGGCCCCGGCCGCGCCGGTGCCCGGAAGGGCTGCGCCGTGAGCAGGAACGCGCTGCTCTCCCGGGAATGGCGACGCCTCCGCCCCGCTCCGC
>VZSV01000039.1:1117401-1133717 GCA_013398735.1 Nothocercus julius | reverse complement strand
CCCGCCCCCAGCAGCCCTGAGCCTCCCTCCTGCCGCGGCGCCTTGCGCCTTCGCGGTTCGCCGGGGAAGCGCCTTGCCCGGCCTGGCCGCCCGCCCGGGGCCCTTGGCCGGGGCTCGGGGCCCTGATGCGCTGCTAGAAAACCGTGTGCCACAAGTGGAAGGGTGATGAAATGGCCCTGGAGACTGTTGCGCGTCAAAGCTAGAGCCTCTGGATTGTTACCTGAAGAAATCTCTAAAGACAGCAGCAGTTGCTGTCAGTGATTTTTAACATAGGCAGCTTAACTTTGTCCTTGTGGCATGAAAGCATTTCGTTTAATTTGAAATATTCAGTTTAATTTGAAATATATATATGCAATATTTGTGAAATTATGTAATGGATTTGGGGTTGTGAGTCTCAGGTCCCTGAGAAGGTGTTTCAGTATACAATGCCCTTTTTTGACTTTAATTCAGTGCTTTTAATTTGGTTGACCCTACTACAGCTCAAGGACCTGTTGTTTCATCATATTAACAAGCACTTCTGATTTTATTAACTCCTCAGAATAGTTTCATTCATGAAAAAAATCAGTGCTTAAAAAAAAAAGGCGCTTGCAAAAGGGGTAGAAGTGATGTGGAAGTTTCCCAGGCACCTGAAGACAGCTTTCCATGCTCCTGGGGAGGGGAAGCAGGATATAGAAGGAGTGTTTAAAATGAAAACAAAGGATGAATAGAGTCAGTGCAGGATATGCTTATACCAGGTAAAGTGTAGTACAAAATTCAGGACCTGGCTCTCCATGTGAATTAGTCCTGGAGCTACGTATGCCTCTCTTGGGTATGCCCAATAAATACCAGTGCTTTGAGTGTAGATAACAGTGAAATAGTTGGGAGATGTTGCCCCAGCAGATACACATGTGCCACTTCCACTACTGCAGAGCAGGACTTGTGCCTCTAAGTTCCTAAAATGGATTTTGAAAAATGCCATTTGTTACTGAGTTATTCGATCTGGTATCTCATCTGAATTCCTTAGTGTGCTTGTTGATAAAAATACATACCAGTAGAACACTTGCTTGACCTTAAAGGTTGTATTTGACATTTACTTTCTTCTGCTATTAATTTTCTTTGCCTATTTTAGTTAGCACTTGAACTAAAATATATATGTCTTCCTGTGTGAGGAGGATAGGTGCTTATAACAATTCCTAGTAAAACTTGAGGGATTCTGACATTACATCTCTGACATTATAGGTAAGAGTTCTTTTTTAAAAAAAAACAGTTTTTTTTTCTTCATCATAAAATGGGAATAGTGTCTATTAAGTGTACATGGATGTGTTAAATGTACACGGTATATATGTGCTTCCAATTTAGATTTTTTTTTTTTTTTTTTTTTTTTGCCACCATCACTTGGTTGCTTAGAAACCCAACGCTGAATTGACCAGGTTTTTTAAAGCCAACTGTCAGTGCAAACCCTGTAGCACTAGTGGAGGACTGCCTGCCCCCACGGTATCATGGAGGAGCAGCGGGTGTTAAGTGCCAGGGTTTGATTCCCAAACTCCATCTAGAAGTTTGTGAGTAGTTTGAAGATAGTGTCTGTAATTACAACTTAAAAGGTTATTCCTAAGTGAAATCCTTGGGAAATTTGTGTGGCAAGTTAGCTTGTACAGTTTTATTTGTTCCAGGAATATGCAAACTTACTTTGGTAAGAAAAAGTAATCTGAGTCAAAATAGTTCTGTAATAATGAGTAAATAAAATAATACATCAAAACCCAATTAATCCAATTGAAAAGGCGAGTATTGATTTGTAGTTATTTGTGTTTTTTAGTGGCTTAGCAGTGTTGGATAGCTCAAAAAATGTCTCCAGTCATGTTGCAAAACAGAGGATTAATGCAGTGAATTTGAGTTCTTGCAGGGGCCTCTCTGGAGTTTGATTATGGTGGCTGGAGTGATGCAGTTGTCTCTAACGGGAATAGGTCTCTCCAGCAGTGTCAGACTGATTTGCTGATGATGCCGTTCACTTCTGGCTATCATGAGAGAAGGGTCATAGAAGAGAGCGCCAAATTTAACATTTTTTTGATGTCAAATATTTGAACTCAATGGTAACTACTCAAATTTGTGAATGCCTAATCATTAATTATCATGCAATGTATAGTCTCACGTCAGTTGACATATGCTGTCTAGGTGTGCACGATATACGTTTTTCTTCATTTTATGATAACTTGACTCCTAACAGCTTTTACTTTCTAGAAATAGATCAAGGAGCTTTGCTGCCAGGCCCATGGAATATTTTGAAACTGAAAATGCAGAAGTTAAAAGTCAATATTGGATACCATCAATAAAGCAGAAACCTAATGTGTGCATTGAGAGGTGAGAGTGTCTTCAGTTTAAGATGAGAGTGGAAGAAACTTGCAGGTTTTAAGTTACCTTAAAAAAGATAGGTCTGTATGTGTTCATATCTTGGATATTTCCATGTCAGATGTTCTCTTTTGAGAAGATTTGCCTTCCTGACTTATCCTGTGGTCTTGTGTAGAGCCACTGAAGGTTTCAGGCATGATTCTCCTCGCTTCCTGTAGTGGAAGGTTTGCAAATTGTGCATGACTGTCAGAAACCCCTTTGCAAGTCATGATGTGTTCTTCACAAATCAAAATCATTACAGTATTACTTCAAGAAAAGCCACTTTAGAATAAATATTTGGGATTTCTTTTGATACTTGCTGCCCTGTATAGTGAGGCTTAGAATGGTGGAGTGGGATGAGGGGAAGGAATAAAGTGCTGCTCATTTACTGCAAGCTGTGTGTTGACAGTAAAGTGCACTTTCAAAATAGCCTTTTTTTTTTTGTTTTTGTTTTTTTGTTTTTTTGTTTTTTTTTTTTTTTGTTTTACTTACGAAAAGATTGCTTTACTTGAAAGATTAATTTCCTTTTCTGGATAGAAAAAGGAATATTTGTAACAGAAAAAGGAATATTTGTAACTTTTGGTAACTGTGTAAATCATTTTTGTTTTCCATTTGAAAAAGAAGAAAAAAATCCCTTCTTTAACTTCCCTTCAGCTACAGAATGATAGCGTGGTTGTGAAAACTACTGTTGAGAATTCTAGATCAAGCATCATATTTCTAGCCTATCTGCGACTTTTCAGGCAGTCAATTACTTCTAAAGGCTGTCTGGAATAAATGCATTAACTGCTTTGGCCTTACTGCTTTGCATAATTTCACATATGAACCATGGAAGTTTTGGCATGGTTCTGTTAGTGCATCTGAGATCTAGAGTTTTAATACAGACCCTGGAGTGTTGGCAGTATTCTCTATTTGAAAGGTGTATATATATGCTTTTGGTGTAAAGTATTACTATAAGGCAGCAGATATTGTAAATGACCCAGGTTTAAATGGAAGAGAGAGACTTGGCAGACGTACTGATTTACACAGAAATTTATATTTTCAATGGCAATTTTGATATTATCATATTGCTATGCTAAAAAAAATGGAGGGTGAAATACTTATTAAAAAACCAACCAACCAAACAAAAAACCCCCAAAAAACAAAAAAATACTTCTGTGCAGGTACCAGATACTGTTCTAAGAATATGAGGTTTCTGACTGTTAATACAAAAATCATGCTGACTTAATTCCAGGTTATGCTGCACGTGGTGCACTCATCTGCAAAGAAATAGCAGTGCTGGGATTTCACAGGTGGTACCAGCACCTGCAGCCGGACAGATGCACAGAAATATTCTATTATTCTTAAGGTGTCCCACAACTCTTATTTTAAAGTTTACATATTTCTGCTGATACAAGTGTAAACTATGCAGTACATCTGAGCACAAATGGACTAGGGGTTTTGCTGACGTGTAGCATGATCCAGCTGTCTGCCTATGTTATTTCTGTGCTGGTAAAGGCTGATGGTTAGTGACCAGCTAGTAAAATCCTGCTACAAGCACTAAGAGACTGAATTTGAATGAGATAGTTTCATGTTAAAATGAGTTAAAATTTACAAAGTTATAACAAAACTGCAAAAAGCAGTAACTTCCACATAATGCTCTGGAACACTTGAATAAGTTGTTGTGATTTTTTGAAACAAATTCTTTTAAGTCAAAACAATCCAGTATCAAAACTTTGCAAATTAATCCTTAGGGTTTGATCTGTAAACTGACAAACTCATAATCTCTGTCACCTTTTTTGTAGTTTAAGGTTGAAATTCTTAGCCATCGGCATTTCTGTAGCTTACAGGTAAGTCTAACTACTTTTTTTCTTCTTTTGTTTTCTCAGCATGCCCTCAGAAATACTGCTGAAGATATTTTCCTACTTGGACGCCGTGTCCCTGTTGTGTGCCGGTTGTGTGAGCAAGCGGTTCTGTGATCTGGCCAATGACAAGTAAGGAAAAGGAAAGCGTAAGTGTTGGCCTTAATCTCACAGCAATTGAGCTTCCCCAAGTTATGAGCCATTCTAATTTAGTTTCATTGATGTCAGAGCACTGATGCAAGTACCTGCTGGCAGTTATTCTGTTGAAAATGTACTGCATAGCTGACAGTACAATGTGTTGCATGGAGTTCTAGCTGTGCAAGCCCCATTAAAGTTAATGGGATTTACATGGTGAAAACTAAATGCATTGCCTTGAAATGTTGCTATTAGTGTTTTTTCTGATACAAAATTTGCATTTCTGTTTGTAGTTCATGCACAGGCAGTGCACAGATTCAGGCAGTCCATTGTGTCAGGTGTAGCTTGTAGCTTTGTAACATTATCATAGATCTCATAATTTTTGAAGTCCTGCTTCTTTAGTTCTTTCTCCAGATTTCTTGCGGGGGATATGATTTAGTCCAGTGATTCAGTGTTGAGTTTTAGGTGTTTTAGCTCTTCCAGTCAAATTCTGGTGCCTTTAAAATGAAAGCAGAAAGGACATAGAAAATATTGACCGACCAGTAAGCACCCAGCCGTATCAGGATAGGTTTGTGAAAAAGATCAAGAGGAGAGAGCCTGGCTTGTATAAGAATAATGAGAATCTCTAGATAGTGCTGCCTTTTTTTTTTTTTCTTTCAATTTTTTTTCCCCAGGTTCCTGTTCCATTGGTGTTTATATGAGAAAATCTCTTTCTGTATAGTTGCTGTCTTTGCTATTTGTTCATTTCTCACTCATTTGTCAACATTTGAACAGTGAACTAGTTACTGTCAATGCTGACACCTTTAGAACTGATGAATTTAAGGGGAAGGCTATAGTCCAGATTTATTTTTTGAGTCTGTCAGCAGGTGCATGTAAATGAAATCATTGATGCAAGTTATTTATAAGTCATTTATGTGCTTTTTCCAGTTCAGGATAACCAGGTAGACATGAGGTAATATCATTGAAGCTGTTCAAGGGCAAGTAATTCATATGTATCCATCTCAACCATGTCTATTTCCATTGTTTTAATATGGAGAAAGATTACTATATATGCACAAGTATGATCTCAAGAAGAGATGTCTTCCATTATTGATGAGATGTGTTCAGTGGAGGAGGCCACTTCTTTCTGGATCTCCTGGACCTCATTGAGTCTGCATCTTTTGGTAAATCAACAGAAGCCTTAATTGAGGTCCCTGGATATTTCTCAGACAGATCTAGTCTTGTTTTTAGGGAGAAAGTATCTTCTTGAGATTCATTCTGCTTTTCTAGATGTAGTTATTCTCTCTGGGTTCAATAGCTCTCAATGCAGCAGGACTGACAGACTCTGTGCATGTGTTAGTGACTCCTAGTGATATGTACGCTTTGTCTTTGGGCTTTAACTGTTCCTTGGGACTGAAGTCTTCAGTACAACTGATGAGGGTAAGGAAATGCTTCTGGTCCTCTTTCTACCTCCCTGTTGCCTTCTCTTCTGCCCCATGGTGTAATAAGCTCACACAAAAGATCTGAAATTGCAAGGATTTTGCTCGCCAACTGATAGTGCTGATCTAACAGGAGAACTGGGATCTAGAGTGCAGGAAAGGATCTTTGGGCCTTGCCCAGCTGTTGCAGCTGTGCTGGCCGGGTGATGACTGACAGTGGCGATGCCCTAAGCGCTGTGATTGCCCCTCAGCGGCAAAGACTGCATGTAACTTTATCTGAGTCTGGCACTTGTTTCATTGTAACAAGATCTAATAAGAGGCCTTGAGAGGACTCTTGAGCTTAGCTTTGTGAGGCAAACGTGGCAGGTATTCTGTTGTGAAAGAGACCAATCCGTGCTTCCCTATTGGATGCCTTTTTACCTGCCTACCCTGAGTTCTTCAGAAGTCAAGGGTAGAAGGAGGATGACAAGACAAGGGTACCTCCCCAAACATTTGTGATTCCAAGTGCCACTTTTTTTTTCCCCCCCTCTGTCTCTGCCTAAGTTGATGTATGAACTTCCTGTATTCTTGCACAATGCTGTTACATGGAAGAAGGATTATATAGTGAGGGTGATGAGAAGAGTGGTAAGCACTAGTGACAAATCAGACTTCATTCAACTTAAGCTGCTAGAGAATGTAGGAAATGCCTCCTGCTAACTGCATCCTGCAGCCAGATGCTGAATATACCTCCCCATTAAAAAAAGAATGTCCCTCTTGGGAGTGGAGTACTGGTTAACACCCCATTTTCAGTTTGATCTTTGTGAGAAACTTCAGGGGTCCTGATTGTCCAGTCAGAGGTATTAAAATGCTTTTATTTTGAATAGATAATCTTGTATCGTTGTTTCAGGCTGAAGTTTTCTAACTGCTTAAACATATTTCGTTTTCGTTATACTTGCATGTCCTTGTGAGCTTGTCTAGGCCAACTCTGAGCATCTCTGAGGTTCTTAGAACCTGCATTTCTGGAAGACAGACAAAACTTGACTTTTTTTCTCCCTGTTGCTCATTTTCTGTCTAATCTGTACCATTTCTTTTAAGCCTGCTTCAGTCAGTTTAAGGGGTAGTCTATGAAAGAAGTAAGTAGCATAGGGAGGAGGAAAGCTTTTTAAAAATTGTATGCTTAGTATGCTATTGAGAGGCATAAAATGGTAGCAAGTTCCCCAGATGTAATGATCCTGCTTGATGGAGCACTGATAAGCATTTTCTGTGTAGATAGTTATATTTATGAGCCTCTTTGGCATACTGCAGAGTTTAATTGAATTACATGTCTCTTTTGTCATAGTAGAGCAGTAACTCGGAAGTGAATCTCATTCAGTACGCCTACTCCGGAAGAAAAAATCTATTGAGAGTCCATATTCAAGATAACCTAGTGTACAGTAGCCCGTGAGGAATGCTGACATCTAGCTTGTCTTGGTTCCTGAGCCCTTCTGTTTGCTGCAAGGAACTGAGCTCGTACAAGCTTTCTGAACATCAGAGTGGAGGAAACTGTGCATTTTTCTTCTTCTTGACTAGTGCCTAGCACAGCATTCTGGACCTCTGTAAACTTAGTCTTAGGTCAGACCCCATTTGCTGATAAAATTAGACTTTATGTTCCTGCTGGCCTAAGCTTTGCAGTACCCAAGATCTCCATGCTAAGTGTGCTTTTTACTGTACTGGTAAAGTAATTCAATTCTTTTACCTGTGCTTTTAAATAAATAACTCTTATTGATATTTATATATTTTTCCTCTTTGTTCCAACAATTCTCAGTGGAATCTGGCTGAAATTATACTCTGGTTGTTTTCCACCAAGAAGAATGATTTGGAAAATAAATCCTGCTGAAACAGAAACCGTTTCCTTGGGCTGTGCTGCTCTACAGGATAGAAGGCCTGGATACTGGAAGAAAGAATACATTGTCAGACAAATAGCTGCTGTCAAAACTAGAGTAATGCAGCTTGTTAAACCTGTAGATCCTCAAACAGGTCTTCCATGTAAAAACAGAGAAGCTATAAGGTAAGTAATGCCTAGTCACAGAAGATGCTTACTTAAGAACTATGTAGGGAATAGTAATGGCTTTGGAAGAACTGGGGGGAAGGGGCAATAGAATTGTAAATGCATATTGTGATGGGAAGAGATGAATATAGCCCGTAAATAATCTAGTACAAAAAATATAAGTAACGGTTGATGGAAATTTTACTATTTATTTATTTTAAATTCCTCACCCCCTAAATTCAATTCCTAAATAACAGAGCGTCTGGCTTGAGTTGGGTCATTGTTCTGAAGGACAGAAATGGAAAGGAACATGTAATGGAGCAGGCAGATCTATCATTTAAGGACACATCTGTTACTATATTCTGGTATAGTGCACACTGGCCGTGCTTAAACATCTTATCAACCCTAGAGCTATGTGGAGTGACTCCCCTCTTTCCCGACCGAAACAGAGGTGCCAACGCAAACGGGTGAGTCTTAACACAGGAACACAGGATTTTTGAGATTTTTTTTTTTTTTTAACTCATTGATAATATCTGTGCAGGAGTTATGTGAATTTGATTTGGCTTAATGAGTGATTTGTTTCCTTGAAAACGTCTCTAATATTTTTTCCAAAGTTCATGTCCTGTTCCTCACTGGTAGAGCTTTTCACCTGCAGCAAGCAAGGTTCTTCATAAAGGAAGAAAGTTTTTGCCTAAGAGTGAGGATGAGCCTGCTGTGGGAAGTCAGCAAAGCAGCCTAGCCCCGAGGGAGTCTTGCAGTCTAATTATGTGGAAAGTTTGTTTTCATAGAGATGATGATTCATAAACAGAATGTAGTAAAAGGAAAAATTTCAGGCAGTTAATATATTTATTTAACATAATCACAAGATATTAAAGAGATTTTGAGTATACATGAGGATAATGATTTCACAAATACTATCAGAATGTTAAGAGCAAGATTATAAAGCTTCAAAATTTCCAGAAGACAATATTCATTATGAATTAGTTCAACTGAAGGATATTTTTGACCTCTTTGTATGCCCTGTAGAAAGGCTATAGTTGTTCTTTTCCTTATTGTCCATAATCTTGAAATAAAACCCCGACTAACTAGTAAAAAAAGCCTTGATAAGAAAAGGATTTACTGGGCTGTTATATTTGTATGCCCTATCCTTTTAATCGGCACAATAAGTTTGAGGGAGCAAGTCCCACGTAAGTGAGGACTTTGATCCCTTTATTGTAAGGAAAATTGTAAGCTAATGCAGAGGAAACTCCCTGTATTTACACCAGCTTGATGAGCTTAAGGATGGAGAGGCCTGTATTCCTGCACTGGCCCAAACCATATAGTTACTGAGATAATGTTCAGAAGTCCCTATCTGCTGCTCTTTTGCCAACATAGTGCCCTGATTCTGCTGGAAAATCTAGAAAGAGTTTGAATACAACAGCCAAAATCTGTGTAGTGTTTTAGGAAGACTTGGTTCTTCATTCTGAGTAGATAATCTTTCTGATTTTTTTTTTTTTTTTTCCTTCCTTAGTCAATAGGAATGTCTGTAAATATGAATTTGAATAAAAGGGTGTTTATGGAGCAAAATCACTTCAATTGAAGGGTAAAATCTAGAAATAATTTCCTCAAAAAGGAAAGTTTCCTCTAAAAGAACCCTGTTAATTAGCTATATTCAGCATTTGATCCTTTTTGTGAAATTTCATTTATGTAGGGGAAAAATTTGCCTTCTAAGTAGCCTACTTCATGCAGATAAACAAATGTATGTTACTAAGGTAATTCTGCAAATATTTTAAAAATAGGGCAAGCATATAAATTTATTTTCAACTTATTTATTTATTGCCAGCAGTATTTCTCTGCAATTAAAATTTATGTCTGTGTATGCTGAATACTTTCAAAATAATTTTAATTATGTGCTGTTGGTCAAACTAAAATGGAAATGTAGGTGAAATTTTACATATTAAGGTACCATAGTTTTTTTTTTTTATTGTATTCTCTATGTTCTTTCCAAAGACCTCGTCGACGTTCCCTGATTGCTAAGTACAGCCTTTCTAACCTGACTGAAACCAGTGTAGCAATTGGTGCTGATAAGCTTGTTCAAATCTTTTGTCTGAATCCAGGACTCCTACTGGGACTTTGGAAGGTAAGATGATGTTTAACTTCAGTTCTTCATTGTGGCTGATTTGAAGAGAACAGTTTCTTTGCCTTGCACTTTTTTGAATCTTCCTTTTTCTTAAAATTTTAGAAGAGTTTGCATAAACTCCAAGGACAGAAAATACAGAAAGGGAAAGCTTTTTTTATTTACTGTATTGTAAAAAGGTGTAGTTGGAGTATCTGTATTTTGCAAATAATAATAAAAAAAACCCCTAAAATATCAATTGCATATCATAATGTAGTAGATGCACTACTGTATTTGTTTTGGAATCTTTATGTACCAAAGTTACGAAGATATTTCAGAGAAGTTATAAATAGCTCAGTTCGAGGAGATGTGTTCTTCCTCCCCTTCCCCTATCAACGGCACTCAGTGCTAAGTTCCCCCAAGGCAACTTTACTAGTTTTTGTTTCCTTTAGGCTGTATCACCATGTTATCATGTGCTGTTCTGTTGGTGGTAACACTGTAACTGGTACCTTCGGAGAGGGGGAATGTTTGGTTGTTGGTATGAAGAGGTTACCAGAGTGTTGAATTTAACAGATCAGTTTCTGTAAACTGTGTGTAGACATGGACAGCTTTAGAGAGCAGTGCAAAACATCTGAAGCAGACTGCTCTGCTCTGAAGAAATCTATCTTTGCACTGAATACACTGGGAACTGGAAGTTTGCCTAAAGTCGCATACTTAGTTTTTGGGAAAACCTGGCTCTTTGTAGCCTACCCCAAGGGTTCTGAAGGGTTCTGGATTGAATTTGGAGTGGCAGTCCTCCTCGCTCCCCCAGCAATGCTAATATGGCAGACGTAAACATACTGTCTGGCATGGACTACCCTTGAGGATTCTCCCAACAGTTGCTGAAAACTTTTGCTTTATAGCTGAAAACATTTGATACCTCAAATATGCACAGTGACATATGCAAATATGGCAGAGGAATTGCTTAAAACCATAAGAAGGAATATGTACTTGAATCTTCATCAAAGATGTCCATTACCTGGAAGTCCTGGGCATGGCTGACCCGTGCAAGCCTGTTATGGAGTCTAAGTCTACAAAACTCATGAAAAGCTCTACAGCTGAACAACCCCTTTCTTTGCATCTTCGGAAGTTTAGTAGATTGGTGTTCTTGTGACTCTGCCCCCTTGATCTTGATTGCAGTATTAACTCTTCCTGTGCTTGGAAATATTAATGCTTTCAGCACTTGGAAATAGATCAGTTTTAATTAAGTTTCATAAGGCTTTTAGCCACTGAATACCCCACTTTAGGATATTTTTCCTGCTTACTTTTTTTGAACATATGTTTCTCTTCTCTCTATGGGCAAAGTGCAGCTGTAGGTGAGGGTAATAATCATACGCGACACACATCTTGTTCTTTACACTGAGCTTGGCTGCCTAACAGAAGATGTTTATGACAATAGTCTTGACAGCCCAGGGTAGGTTATGTGGGCTTCCTGTTTGGATAGAGAAAGAATGAGATACTGAGTATGACATAGGTTGACTTATCAGTCATTATGCTTTTTAGAAGCAGCTTAGCACCATGGAAGTAGAGAAATAGCCACGGCTGTGGAGTGAGGGTGGTGCCAGGTTCACTTTCTATTTAGTAACCTAGAGAGGAGGAAAAAAATGTTTCTCACTTTATAGAATTGAAGCAGATTGCTGGCAGTGAATACTTTCAATATTGGCTTATGTTTGGAAATAGAAGTGTTAGAAATGCAGTTTTATTTTTATAAAGAAAGAGCTGGAATCCAGGCATCTGAGTAGGTATATTTGGCTTTGTTTAGTTCTGTTATTGATCTCAAAAGTTTTCTATGAACTGTACAGGCCTGAAGGGAGGTATACCTAAACACTTGGCCAAGAGTACATTATCTGATGAAGAGATATAGGGTCTTCACTTTCTTCTAGTGAATAGCTGTGTGTTTCTCACTGATGTTAGCTCTCTTTGTAAGCACTTCATTAAATAGCTAGATAACCCTGATGCTTGGGTCTTTAGCAGCTGAGAGTAAGGTCCGCTTAATTCTTCTTAGTTAAGAATCAAATGGTAACTAGAAACTAGAGAAGTAAAATTCATGGATTGTTGCTGATAATCTTTCTGTTGCTGATAATTTTTCTGTGGCACAGAAAGCTAGACTTCTTCCACTGTATGGAAATGTTGTGGTCTTTTACATACATTCTGTTCTCTGGTGAAAGGACAATAGCAGTTATAAGAACATTTGTCCATGTATTAAAACAAACCATATTTAACCTTACTGTGACATGTGTCAGAGTAGTAAAGAAGCAACATTTATCTCTAAATTTTAATGCCTAGATGACCTTGTGATATTCTAGATGAAAATGCATCTACCTTGATTAACCTTTCAGGGAAAAAATGAAATTGCTTTCATTACGGCTAGTCTTCATTATCATCAACTTCTTGAGAGAAGCACTTTGGGCTCTGCTACTCTGTAAGTCTGGGATTTTCTTCGTGGGAGGTAAAGCTAATCTTTAGACTAAATTTCGAGTTTTACCATTGAAAGTGATTGCTGGAAAGTGGTTAATATTTAGGCAATAATTAACCTTTTCTGTTCAATGTAATCTAAGTAAATATTAGGATAACTATATACTAAACTGTAGAAGAAGTATTTTCATACTAAAATGTTGCCCTTGTTATTCTTTTAAGGACATAATCTAATCATGCATGTTGTAAAAGTACTTGCTGTACTAAGAAAGACAGAAATGTGCTGTCCTTGCAAGTACTTCCTTCCTTCCTTTTCACAGCCAGTCCTTTTACTCCCTTCTGCTGTTTGAAAGATCAGAAGAAGGCAGCAATCTAGGACTTGGGAAAATAATTTTCAGTAGTGCAATAGGGGAAAAACAATCCAATAAAATAACATAGTTCCTTGTTTATCCTTCATTCTCTTCCTTTGTATAATATAGTACATTTTTTCCATGTACACTGTCATTCTTTATTTTTCTTTTTTAAGCTTTAAAGAATGACTCCTGGGATTTATTCCTTTTTTCCTTCCTGCCACACTTTCGCACCAGGCCTTGTTGTATGTGCCTGTAGTCTTTTATTTGACCGCTTTCACTCAGTATGGCCCTTGTTGCACAGAAGATAAAAGTGAATACCATCTCACTTAATAGGATCCAAGGACCAAGGAAATACGATCTTTGGTCAGAATTGCTCAGTGTCTCTGGAATTCTGAACCTTCTGGTCATTTATGTGCAATAGTTACTCTGGTAGGTTACGCACAAGGGAAAATATTCAATAATGTCTATTCCAAAGAAACCTGTGGCCGCTTGGCTTTTAGATTTGAACTTAAAATGATGTATTTATTAGTATAAACATGTTCTGTAGATGTTCAAGTTGACTGTCATTTTTTTCTGCCTTTAGCTAGGCTAGGCATCTGATTTGTGAACTACAAAGATAGTATGATATTTGACTTTCAAAAACATTACTAGTAAAGAATAAAAGTGGTGTGTGCTAATGATTTTTGCCATCTTGTAGCCTCTCTTAGTAGCCTTTCAGTGTTGGCTCCTTACCATTATCTCTTTCTGTAAGTCCTTTTCCCTTAATTTTCTCTCTCTATATATATTTTAAAGACAATATGTCCTTTCACCTAATGAACCTGTACTGGATGATGTTGACCCAGAGTATGGACTGCATGACTACAACCTACATCTGGATATGCACAGTGGGACCCATACTTGCATGTGTGGAACATTCAAGAGCCTCTTCTGCAGAAAAGGTAGTTGACTGTAATGTCTGTAAAACAAGCCTTGCTGTTACCTGTCTTCTTTTTAATATCCAGTGCCTCTTTTTCAAGGGGACAAACTTTTTTTTTTAAGGGTAAGCTATGTTTTTTTGTTTTGTTTTTTTTTCATTATTCAGTTAACTGCGTGATATATCGTGAGGTATCATAAGCTTACTCTGTATATAATGACAGTCAAACTACACAACCCTGTTAGCAAAGAATCTGGGGATACAAGGGGTGATCTGAGAGCAGGAGTTATGCTGCTGGAGTAGCTATTGTGATCCTGAACAAGCTTAAGTAAAAAGATCTTTTCTGCTGGAATCCTACATTCATTAAAGCAGTTTTGCCCCCATGGTACTATTTATGTGGTGGTAGGGCTGATTTGTATTTGTTCTTAATTCATGCTGTGCCAAAAACTAGCCAGAATCTGGCTAGAGATGCTGATTAATGCAGTGTTGATACATACATGTTTGTAAGTAAATATAGTCATATTCAAGAGCTAAGCTTTATAAGCATAACATGCCCACTGAGAAATGTAATGCCCCAAGATAGTTAAAATTATAGTAACAGTGAAACTCTTTAGAAAATTTTTATCAGTTTACTGTTTTAAATTGACAGTTTCTGTGAATACATTATTTTAAATGGCAAGCCCTTCAAATCTCATCTTTTCACCAGCACAGCTGTTGAATGCATTTATACGGAACACAGAAAATAGGTATTTATTCAAGTTTTAAAAGTCATTTGTTGCCAGTTTTAAACAGCATAAATCAATTATTGCTTCCTGCTATTTTTCTAGGAAGATTGCTGATGAGCCATCTGTTCGTTTTAGGAACTATTTTGATGAAGGCAGTAGAGGGCACTGCTATCAGGCTAGAATGCTTTACTGTGTTTAGAACAATTTTCCCCATAGCTTGGGGACTTTCCATTTATTTATTTTTAGGATCTGTACTTCACTCTCAAAACTGATGTTAGACTGTAGGCCTAGGTCAGTATGGACTGTTGTAGTCCCAAGTCTTGAAACATACATGTTTCAGATCCTCAAAAAGCCTGCAAGCTTGAAATAGAGGAGCACTCACATGCATAAAACTTCAGTGAAATTCTGCAGCTGTAACCATAGAGACCTGCCCTGAAGTGTTAGTCGATAAAGGAGTCCTCTCTGTGTGCTCAAACTTAGTTTTGCTGTGAATTGCTAGAGGGTTGCATTCTTGTTTGGGAGATATATTTATTTATTCATTTGGTTTTGGAGGAGAAGTGGTGAATTTTATGGTTTGTTTTCTAAATTGATTTTTTTTTTTCTAGTAATACAGCTGCACAAGGGAAAGCAGTATGTGGCCTATTGGTCTTTGTTGATATTGTGCTCTTTCGCCACTGAAAAGCTATTTCTGTTAAAGATGAAGCTAATCTTTAGACAGCTTGTTAAAGCAGGTCCAGGAGGTAAAGTTTTAAGGCTGTTTCACTCTGAGTGGTAGAAAAATCTTTTTTATGGTCATAAGGATTTGCTGAACCACCTTGAATTCTGAGTGCTCTAACTGTGTCACCGCACTGGGTCGTCCTCCGGAGGATGTCACTGGGCTGGAGCATGGCTTCTGCAGGCAGTCATCTCGTTCATCATCTCTTCTCTTCCTTGTGCTTACCTAAGAGTCTCCTTTGGAAAATGGCTTGTTTTCTCTTCAGAAATGATGTAGTGTAACACTTGGTGACAGTCCACTGTCACACAGCTTTGTTAGTTATTGTTAGTTCTACATTTAGAGTCACTCGGTTTGCTCTCTTGAGGACATGATACTTCTCAGTGTGGCCAATGGGGTGGATTTGCCCAAACTGGTTGTCTTTGCTAGTTTAGTCTTTATCTTTAGTCTCGACTCTAACAGCAGTCTGTGTCTTGTTCTCGAGGATGGATCTGAGCATGGAGTGAGAACCCTTGCTGTTTCTTGGAACTCTCGGATTTGTTTTAAAATATGAATGTGATGGTGCCACTAGCAGCTTTCACCACCTGTTTCACGGAGCAGTTGTCAGCTTTCACACTGTGTTATTTATTTACATTAAAAAGCTGTAGACACTCCAAGGTCACTAGGGGATTGCCATATGTTAGTCTGCAGAAACAAATAAATGCAAACAAATCAGTTGGGTTTTGTCTTTTTTTTTTTTCATTAGTCTTCATTCTAATGAAATGTGAGTAAGTAAGACTCACATTTAGTAAGTGAGTAAGGAAGACTCACTTAGTAAGAATGTGCTTCATTCTTACTGCTCTGATTTCATTTCTTTCTGTAAAATCCATAACATTAAATTTGGGGGAAAAAAAAGCTATATCATACTTCATTAAACCAAGTAGAGGGAATATCTTTGACTTCATAGCTTTTCTTTCTTATTAATACCTGTGCTACTTTACATAGATGTTTTGGCTGTGTTATGTTTTTTTTAGCTTTTTTTAGCCTTTTTTTTTTTCTTTTCAAGCATAACTTTATAGATGTATAGTAGTCTAATCTTTCCAGTGTTATTGATGATTAGTATAATTTGATGTGTTTGTGCTTGCAAAATGTAGCAGGATGACTTTCGTGTACTTGAAGTGTTCTTGTTTGACTTTGAAGATTAATTAGCAAATTTAAATGTCCATTTCATCATGGGAATCTTGCCAGTGAGAATTAGTGTTAGCCACAGCATTCCCTGTGAAAATAACAACCAAATTATATCTTACAACAAAGAAAGCTTTGGTTAG
>VZSV01000039.1:1085514-1106740 GCA_013398735.1 Nothocercus julius | reverse complement strand
CACTTTTTCATCTAAGCTGAAAAAGGAGGTTGCTTTGAAATAAGTTTCTTGTGCCAGCAGGCTTTGCTTGAGGAACTGAGATTCAACGGTCTGTATGGATTTCAAAGCTGACACCCACACTGTATGATCAGCTATATGTTTGACTTCAGTATCAAAAAAATATTTGCAATTGTTTCTGGTGTTGTCTGGTGCTTCCTTAGAACTGCTCAAATTTCTACAGAGCACAAAATTAACAAAGATTTAGAAAATGTTCCATTTTTAACAACAACATAAAACAACAACAAAAAAAACTCAGAGCGAAGTCTGTTAGGGAATAATCCTGTATTATTTTTACTGTAGAATTTGAAAGATCAGGTCACTTGTGTTTATGCCTTTGACAGTGCTGTAGTTTTGCTGTTTTAAAGCCTGTCGTCCAGGTTCATCTGCTCGTTTCTGCTATTTTGAGCTTTTCCTGCATTTCATTTCCAAAGGCTATTGAGATACTACAGAGTTACTGTTGGAAAAATCACTTTGTGTCCTTAGCTGTGCAGGTGATGACCTTGTTTCTCATGCCTACATGCTGACCTGGAATTTCTGTTGCTTGGTGAGTGCCAGCAGCCTACAAGTACAACTGGCAGCATCTTAGATAAGTCAACCACCATTTCTTAGTATTTACAATGAAGAAAATGCACAGAAACTTCTTAAGTGCCAAACTTTAAAAGCTGAAAATAATCGAAGATGTCCTTATCTTGGCTGCATTTATTTAACCAGCAGCCTATTTAACAGCCTAAGAAGGTCTTTGAAAGCTATAATGGCATCCTAAGGAGTGACAGGATCTGCAGAAAAGAGAAGTGCATCAGTATGTCCTTCATTCTCTACTCTTGTGTGGTAACTGTGCAGCGGAGACTGAAGTCTCCCTTAAGGCATGTTAGCGCCATGTGGCACATTGCTGGTTTTGGCAATGCAAAGCATAAGATGACTCTGGGGTGGGTACCAAAACTGCATTGAGCAAGGACATTTAGAGATGCTCGTGCAGGTTCCAAGAACAGAGTAGCTACAGCAACAGGAGGTGAATGTGCTGAGGTAGGGCTATGCTGGTACAGTTCTGGAACTGGAAACTATAGTATTGTTTTGGGGATTTTTGAGTGCTGCTGCATGGCACACAACAAAATGCTACATGATTTAATAATAATAAAAAAAAAAGCAACTCAAAAGCTACGAATCAGTCTGCGAAGGTTCTCAGTTGTTAGATGATCCCTCTCCTGAATGAAGTAAATAACTAAATAAAACAAATTAAACCGACAGGCTCCAATCACTCTGGAATTGATGTGAAGTATCCTAAGGTAGCCAAGAGCTAGTCTGTTAGGTGTGGCATGCGGTAAAATGAGATACAACTTTAACAGAGACCCTACAACATTTCTAATATTTGAATGACAAGGACGGCTCCACCTGCGTTGATGACCAGTGAGATGGCCAGGAGCTGTTGTTTGCAGTAAGTGCCTTGACCTGACATGCAGGGCCACTGTGATGCATGGAAGATGATGCCAGCCAAGGGTGGGACATACAGACTTCTGTAAGTCAAGAAAGTTGTCCACCATAGCAGCTAACTTCTAGTAAGACCGAAACTGGGGGCAGTTCATTGTTACTGAAAATGCCGTTGTTACTGAATGGCTTGTAAGTTTCGTAATTATTATTTTTAGTAGAAAAGGTAAAAGAAAATTGCAATAATTATGGTCATTCTGTGCCATAGTGCTTCTCAGCAAAGGGCATTTGATGTTCCAGTATTTAGAACTTTTGCATGCTGTACGATAGAGAAGGTTTTAATCAGACATTTAGAGGACATAGTTTGCTTTAAAAGCTCTTTGTTATGCATAAAGTAATAATTTATTATAACAGCTGGAAAGTGCACTTGAGTCTGTGGTGTAAATTGACCTGTAATCTTCTGTTTTCTTGCATGCTGATGGCATTTCGAAGCTTTGAATTATTCACAGCAGTAGATGTTCCTTCCAGGGGATGTAGAACAGTGTTTTTGTTGTAGGCTCAGTTGGATCTCTTTACTGCACCCTGTTACTTTTAGTGTGTATTTGAATAAATGGATAGGTACAGACAGTGCAAAGGCTTTATAATTATCTGTACTACATAAATCTTGCAGATGTTATTGTCTGCGAACCCTGTTGTCAGGTTGTACCTCATGGGAATAAAGATACTCTGTTGCATGTAGCAGTTTTATCTATGGCCAGCAGGAAAAAAAAAAAGGAATATTTGCGGAGCAGGCGGGGGGGCACAAAAACCATCGTCTAAGCTAATGGAATAACTGAATAGCAATATAATAATCTTTCAGTCAAAATAACTGTTACAGAGTAAATAATCAAGGCTGTATAAAATAAATCTCCGGAGCATTTTATTTGTTTTTTGTTTTTACTATGTGAATGCATGGTGTATCTTCCCAGAGGTCCTTCCCTCCTTTAGATTAATTTCTAATCTTTTTCCCTCTCCAGGAAAAGATGAACCATAAAATGTGAGCAACCAGAACAGAAAAATACTATAATAGAAGTAAATCAGCTTCATTAAGTCTTTCAAATACTGGCCTGGTGAGATGAATTGATTCCAAGAAGTCTGACTTGGAGGGGAAATTAAAAAAAAAAAAAAAAAAAAATTAAAAAAAAATCCTGCCAATAGTGATATCTACTATGCCTAATATGATGTACATGGTATTAATTCTGCTACTTTTGTCATTTTATTGCTACCCTCTATTTGCATTGTCAATATTTCTCTCAAAATATTTTAGCAGAGGCAGACAAAAAGTCTTTGTATCTTGAAGAAACTAAACTGGCTGCTGACATCCAGCTCAAAGCAGGTAGGTTGCAGCAGCCCATGTAAATACACTTTGAACTTCTCTCACTCACTGAAAGAATAATGAAGTGTCAGTGCAAAATCCACAGAAATCTTGAAGTAAATGTGCTTAGTCTTCCATAAAGGAAGGCACCATGCTGAGGGTATCTAAAATTCAAGCCACTTTTTGTGGAACAAAAGTTCCACATTTTGTGCAAATTATTTTCTAGGTTGGCTCCAATTAAAGATTGCTGAAGAACAATGTTCTCCACATTAATAGCACTTTTCATAGAATCACAGAGTGCTTAAGGTTGGAAGGGACCTCTAGGGATCATCTAGTCCAACCCCCTGCACACGCAGGGTCACCTAGAGCAGGTGGCTCAGGTGGCCACAGGTCAAGTGGGTTTGGAAGGTCTCCAGAGAAGGAGACTCCACAGCCTCTCTGGGCAGCCTGTGCCAGGGCTCTGTCACCCTCACTGTCAAGAAATTTATCCTTAAGTTCCTGTGGAACTTTTGGTGCCTCAGTTTGTGGCCGTTTCCTCTAGTCCTATCAGCGGCCACCACTGAGAACACTTTTGCGTGTTTTCAGGGTGACTTTCATTCTTACCTTGCCTCAGCTTTAATACTTTAGCTGAGGGGTGTATTATACTACAATTCCCAGCACACCTGAAGAGCTGACACCTGAATAGTCTCAAAATAAATCATAATCTATCATTTTGATACCACTGATGGATTATAGCTTTCTGATTAAAAAAAAAAAATTGATTATGACTTTAGAAGTACCTTACACAGTTTTATAAGTCATTATATAATTTTGTGTACTGTAGGTTATTTCCATCTTGAGGTCTAATTATTTCACAAACTCTCTGACCTTCGCTGTCAGATGTTATGGTCTCAGTGGAGTCACTCTGCAGAATGAGAAATTTGCTCAGTTTTGAAATGTGCCTCTGCATTATCTTTATTACATGCAGGTCTTATACAGTGGTTTTCGTAGGGATTGAATTTTCAGTTTTGGATAATATCACCCTGCTTGCTTTTACCATTTTGACATTCAGCAAACAGAACTTTTTCCTGAGTTTCAGCTGTGAAGATCTGTTTGAAGATGATTTTTCCCCCTCTTAGCAAGATGAAAACATTAAAATGAAATTGTTTTAATTTAGGACAAAATGTATCTACTGCAAAGCAGAACTTTGGTCTCAAAAAATACCGTTTTAATTCTAGAAATTATGATTTCTGAGACAGTTCATTATTTAATGGAGCATGACTTTTCTCGTCAATAATTTTTAGATGATGCCAATTATCAAAATAGAATAATTTTGAATATAAGTGTAAAATGCGGCACAGATGTCTTTACTTAGGACAATGTGGACTATACTGCTGAAGAAAGCAAAAAAGATTTCTGTCTCAGATCGGAGAAAACAAAGTCTCAGATCATTGAATTCTTGAGTTCCTATACGGTACAGAAGTACTGAAGTTACATGTATTAAGGTATAACTCAAATTTTAACTCCAGTTGTGATCTGTGCTGTTCAATGAACACTTCAAATAACCACTTCCCTCTGTCCCATTATTCTCTTTGCACCCATCTCTAGAAATATTTGCGGGCTCTTAGCTAGACTGGAAGGCCCTGGAAACCCCAATCCATGAACCCGACATCATCTGATTTTCAGGATCCTCCAGAGTGAAGGGTGACGGCGTGGTGTGCTGGTGGCATGCTGCTGTTCTCCCTGCTCTGCCTCCAGCTCTTTCCTCAGCCTCGGGCATCTCGTCCTGTCGAAGTGCAGTCCCTGCGCGCCCTCGTCTCTCGGGTAAGCCAGCTTGCTTTGTCTTCCTTGCGCCGGAGGGATCAGGAACACTGCAGCTGCAGGTAAGGAAGTGACGCGAATACTTCCTCATTCTTTCTTTTAGGTTCCCAGTCCCTTGTCTGGTTGTTCTCTGGTAGGTCTTTCCTGGTTTCCTTCTCTGGGGTTATTCCATTCAGTTACATTGAAATCTCTGAAGTAATTCTTCCTTGTGTGTTCTCCACCCATATCCTGCTTATCTGCAGCGTCCTCTCTTCCTTAGGTAACTTCTCAATATCCTTTCTTACTGAAAATTCAAATGTTTATAAATAGCTAAACAGAATTTACATTTTTCTGAAAAATCTTTCTTTGCGATGATTTATAGCTGATCTTAGAGCCAGTAAATATTTATTTTCTTTTGGCTTCTGTGAGATGTTTGTAAACGACATTATTTCTTCAGGTTTTTATTCCTTTCATGTTCAGTTTATTTTACTTTTTTTCTATCAAATTGAAACTAAGGGTCTAGCATGAGGTATTATGCAGTACCTACGTATCAGTACGGAATCACAGAATGATTAAGGTTGGAAGGGACTTTGGACAACTCCCCCTGCACAAGCAGAGTCACCTGCTTGTTGCACAGGATGGCATCCAGGTGCATTTTGAAAATCTCCAGAGAAGGAGACTGTCTAGCTCATCTCCTCCTCTTCTCCACAGCCTGGAACAGTGGCTAGAAAGGGGAACTTTGGAAGGAATAGAAGACTAGAGCAACTATATAATGACAAAATTATTTTTTATCTATATTTTACAGACTATTCTTCCACCTGCTAACCATTCTGTCTCTAGGACATCTAAAGCTGGATTTAGTTTCTGTTTGTTTAATAGAATATCTGTTGTCAGGTAACTGTTGATGGAGGATCTACCATCATTCTGCAATCTATTGAAGATTTATTCAGATATTTCGCTGCAGTGCAACGCCGGTGTAGTTCCTAAACCAGTACTTCTTATTGCCCCTGCTTTCAGGGCTTCTTTGAGGTGAAACTCGCTGACCGGATTTCCTCTGATGTTTGAAGACTGTCTTGTAAATCCTGTGATGTTTGTACATATGCAGAAATGAATAGACACAGGTAATAAACATGCCCCAAAGCATCTTTCCAGTGAGTGAACTGTGAAACAATAAATTATGTGCCACACAGTCGAGTACCCGCTGATGCTCTGTAATTTTTGGTTGTAGGAGATAATTGTGTGCATGTGTAAATAGAGCAAGCATGCATTACTAAATGTACCTTATGTGTGCATTTTCAAAGAGAATGAGCCTGATGTTAAATTACTGAACTAATTACTTAACTAATCCCATTTCCGGAGGGGAAAAAACATTATGAAAATGCTTTAATTTAGGAAGGTAAACAAGTACATGAATTTCTTTGATCAGGATTGAGGTAAAGCCTACCAGTATTACTATATTAATAATAATAATAATAATAATAAAGTCTTTAATATATGCAGTAGTGCACGATTTTTGATCTTTGCCTTGGGGAGCATCCTTGTGGGATTTTACTATACCAGTGGTCTGATCCTCTGATGGGTGTGTGGCTACTGCGTCGAAACACACTGGTTACCTGTTGAAGTTAAGTGTGGCTGCTTTTTTTTGACATTACCTGTGTGTTCCTGACATTACATGTGTATTTTTTGACACTACATGTGCTGGGTGTTTCCTAAATCCTTCTACACAGTGAATCTAGTAGAGAGTTGTGGGGTGAGAGGGGCTGCTGCAGTCTGGTGCCTGTGCAGCCAAGGAGCTGCACCTGGTGTGTATTTGCTAAGTTTACAGTAGAAAGAAAATCTTTCCGGGAGAAATGTTAAAACAAAAAGATAAAGCTTGAAAAGTACTTAGCATCTTTTGAAAGCTGCTGGAGATCACCAAACTTACCAAGTTAGTAATAACTTCACATGCTTCCTCTCTTCTCTGAGCACAGAGTTTTCTGAGGCTTAAAACCAAGTTGTGAGCCCTGGAGAAAAGAAGCATGAGCATTATATGTGTCTTGTTTTAAAGACAATGCTCATACTCAGTTAAACTCAGAATCTCATGTCATTCTGGTGCTAGAAATGATCTAAGAACAGCTAATATCATGAATATTCCTCTTCTGAGGTACCCCAACAGATTTTGGCCCTCTGTGAGATGGGCAGGGAAGGTAAGTGCTTAGTGTTGTAATTCTTCCGGGCTTTTTCCACAATCTTGGCCTTAGGACATCTGATCTGTTACATCTTCTAATTTAACTACTATGTAGTTGAAAACAAGTTACGTGCAATGCCCTATTTATTTCTGCACAAAAGAAGCTACTATCCCTTCCTGGACCGTTATGGAGAATTAATTTGCAGCATGATGTTGCTGCTGTTTTCAGTGAAGCTCCTTTCTACCATCAGCATTATCAGGTTTCTTGTGAGATATACATCATGTTGCTGCCTTTTTTTTTTTTTTTTTTTTTTTTTTTTTTTTTTTTGAAGTAGCTGTGCTGGTATTGTTGGCTACTTTTCCCAGTAATCTTACGGTGCTGACAGTTTTGCTCAGACGTGTGATATCTGTGGGATGTTTAAGTGTTGGATCTGTATGGTCAAAATGCTAACATGATGGCATATGCCCATGCTACTGTTTGCAGGGCTTTGGACCTATCATGAACACACAGGTGTTTTCGTTACTGGGCATTGAAGCACAAATGATAACAACTCGTAACTGCCTGAAAAAGGCTAGATAAAAAGTCCTCCAAATACTCCTTATATAAAGAGATTTTCTCACAGGCAACAACCAAACATTTTTCATTGGCTTTTTAATGTGAGTAGACTTAGTCTAGTTAGGGATTTTTTGTTCTTCTTCTTCTTGGCTATACTTTAAATCTTTACCTTTCTCTCTTAGTAGCAGCACGCAGCTTCATGTTGGCAGTCACAGTAGTATTTCTGAGTGTTTTATGCATTGTTGTAAAACAGAATGTTGTTATGTTTAAATGTAATGGAATACCATGACCTTTTTAGTTCATACAAGTTAATGAACAGGACAGTTCTATAAATGAGCAAATATTCCATGGAACTGTTCTGTAATAAGATGCAGTATTTGATTCTCCTTGCAGAGAATGGATATCAAATGATATTAGCGCAAAATGTTACAGGCAGTGGTGGAGGAACGGAGGAAAGCAAAATACAAGACAAACATGGCCCTAATTTTTTATTCCAATAGTAGGAAGTATCATGCTCATAAATGACTGTGATAAATCACACCTCCTACTATGCCTAACAGTAGGATGAAGGCATGATGGATCATATCTTGGGGATTCTGATATTGCAACAAGGTAGTGATTTATAGTTTGTGATCTATAATCAAGGCTCCCAAGTAGAGAAGTTTATTACTCTTATGGAGCACCATGGCAATAAAGCAACACCTGTACACAGCGGTTGCACAAGCATATGATTGAGATTCTCAGTACAAATAAGCAGAAGATCTAGCCCATAACTGATTTTTTAATGCCTTCAGACTCAAATTTCAAGCTGATTTTCTCTGAGTGTAGCATGCCAAGATCAAATTAATTTCCTTATGCTACATAGTTCTAATTGATACATAGTACTTATTGATACAAACCCGTATGTTTTGCCTTGGTCTTTAATTTCTATAATGAGGGCGGTGGAAAAACTTTCTTGTCTAGTAAACTGGAAAACGGCTTTAGGAATTGTCTTTTGACAGAAGAACATTTGCTAATTTTGTTACTTGTAGTCTGTATCTTCAAAGCTGTATGCATTTTTCTTTTACTTGTTTTTGACTGTCTTCCTGTGATTACCTAGTTGGGGTAGGTAGAAAATTTGATTTTTTATTAGTGGACTGCTCTCTGCAGCTACAAATCCTAAGTTGAGTGCATGAATATAAAAATCACTTTTTTTTTTTTCTCTAGTTTGTTGCTTTTAAGGCCGTTAACTTTTGTAGTGTCTTTTTTCCTTCAAGTACTGTCAACCTTCTCAAATACTGTGTGACTGATAGTAATAATAAACAAAAAATATTGCAGCCAGAAAACGATGCTCATCTCTTTGTACTTTTCAATTTAACCCCCCCCCAAAAAATAATCTGAAGGTTTTTGTGCTGGTCTTTTATTTTGTTTGTTTGTTCTTATTTTTTATTTTGTTCATTCCTATTTTGTTTCTTAAGGTCACAATAAAAAATATCACATAAAATACAGAATCTGTGAGATCATGAAGGAAAAAGCTACAAGGGATATCCTATGTAATGATAGTGTTTTAAGTAAGTGATGGTTGATGTGAGTGAAATCACATGAGAGTGAATACTGTTTTCCGGATTAGTAGGCTTAACTTTGGTTTAACTTGTATTCAGAATTAACGTATTGCTACTATTCTTTATTCAAACCAAATAGTGAAAAAACACGGTTTCAGAATGTTTAAGTTTACCTGTGTGTACAGCACAAAATTAAGTGCCTCTCAAATCTAATAAAATGGATTAATGTTTTGTAATTATCTGTTTATCATTGAAATTGGGTATAAATATGATTTTTTTGCTGTATCACTAGAGAAAAAATCAAATTTGAGTTTTTAAAATACCAAATTTTCACTTTCAAAGAAGAATCAGTTATTCTCTCATTTATGAGGCTTATAGGCTTATATAGTAGGTTTGTTTGGATTGTAAGTGAAAAATTCATCCATTGGTATTCAGAATACCTCTCGCTCTTATGAAGTTCATGCTCTTTTTCTGCACTTGGAAAGCAGCCAGAACTGAGAATTTAAGAACAGAATTAGATGATATTTTTTATTTATGGAAGACTTCCTACTTCCTGAGTACTCTTTTGCAGTTTTCAAAGGGTCATAGTCATAACAAATACAGTTTTTTACCCTGAGGCTTTTTAAAGGTTTTCTGTGGCTGTTAGTGACTATTATGGCACAGCACAGAAAAGATCAGTTACAACATCTTGTTTGGAAACGTAAAAGCTGACTTTACAAGGACACACTTTTTTCCCCCCCTTTAATTAATTAATTAATTAATTAATTTATTTATTTATTTGAGAAACGTAGGGTGGGAACATGAGTTCCTGCAGGGCACAAGATAGACAGGTTGGTCTTAACGCTGATGTTTTAAGTAAGGCAATGGCATAACAAAAAAGCAAAGGACAGTTTGCAAACCCCAAGCCTGCTCCTTCTGTGTATCCAGTGCCTACTGGTTTAGGCTTTTAAATCACAGAATGACTTTCAAAGACCTTTTGTTATTCCATAGAAAGAATCCCTAACAAGACTGATCTGCCAAATGAGTTACCAGAAAAATAAACTCCTAGAACACAAGGCTATCTACTGAATTTTAAGTGCCTGAATGATATTTCCCAACGTATTCCATGTTTGTGATCTCCTTTGGCCAGGCTGGGGTTATGTATCCGCATCTTCCTCAATCTGGCGATATGACCAGCAATCCCTGTCAGGCCCTCCAAAGCAGCTATGAGAATATTCATATAACCAGAAAACCATGTTAAAGCTAATATATTGATGGAAAGATGAGGATTGCTAATCTGGGAATGAGCACCACACTGGTTTGGATGCAAGTGGTTTTTGCACCTTGCTGTATAAGCCCCAGAAAGCACTGGCTTACCAGCTCTGCCGCCATCACATCTGGCACATCTGCTTCGCACTCTCACTTCATTAGTTCAGAAACCTACAACAGTCTCTGCCTCTCAAGATGGGATGGTTTTCAGCTTGGCAGGGAATACACGGTATCTGTCTGTATTTTTTCACTGGAAGGTGTTTTCATAATGCTGTACCTCCTTGATAGCTCTCACGGAGAGGAAAGTGGGAAGGAGAGGGGCTCAGGAAAGCATTCTGTGTTTCTTCAAGTTTTTCTGGTTACACCGTTGTTTTGTTAGGACTGGTTTGATGGCATGTAGGAAACTAGCTGCAACTGTGCCTCTTTCCAGCCAGCATATTATTCCCTGCCAACAGGGAGCAGATGTGGATTTTCAGACCCGGAAGAATGACAATAACCAAGAAATAAGCTGTTTGATGTATCCTCCACCTTGGGTTTTACTATGTAGTATACACCTTGCACTGACATCTCCAAAACACTGCCATTTTTTTCTCTGAGCAGCATGTGTTCAACTCAGATAACAATGTTGACATTTTGAATGGTCTTCAGTAGAGTTTGTGAAATTTGCAGGAACAAGAATAACCAAAATGTCTACAGCTGAGCTAATCAAAGTCAGGAAGCGGAAAACGTCAGGTTTCTTATGGTAGAAACTGAATTTTGAGCTCCCTTTAAAGTCTCAGTGGAGCACTTTCTACTGTGAAGTGCTTACTCAAGTTCAGTGTGAAACGTTTTGTGGGAAGCTTTTTTTTTTAATCTTTCATAGGAAACAGTCACTGTATTAACATTGTTATGTATCAATGTGTGTGTGAAATATATGTATAATAGAGAACATTAAATCCAGTATACGAAAGAGGCCATTTCAATAGCATTGGGGACAGAAGGAAATACCACTGTTTTGGAATCATTAAAAATTGCCTTTATCATTTGCTGACTCTTCCTGCAGTTAGAGCTCATGCAACCACACTGCCGGCCACCACTGGGAGTGCAACATTTCACCCCTTGCTCCCTTCACTCATATTTAAGACTGTAACTGGTATTATGCCTTGATGCAGTTTGCAGTAGAAGGAAGTTTTGCATCTTTCAGAACCCTTTTTCCACTATACAGAAGTGTTTAGTTTGGAGGGGAGCAATGAAAACCATAAATATTAACTGCCTGTTTAAAATAAAACAGGACTGATTTCAAACTAAGATCAGGTGACTCAGGGCCTTGTCCTGTTGAATCCTGAATGGAGATCCCAGACCTTGACCTGTCCTAGTGCTTTTCTGTAATATCTCACTGTGAAACTTTTCCCCTTTTATCTAGTAGTACTTTCTAAAGTTGCAGCTTTGCAGCAGTGACTGCTGCCTCAGTTTCTCCATTGTGCCCGCCTGAGAAAACCATGGCTCCCCTTCTCTGTAACTGCTTGTTAGCGAGTTGAAGGCAGCAATTTCGTTCCCTGTTGACCACCATGTCTGCAGGCCAAAGACACCCAGTTCCTTCAGTATCTCCTGGTTCCTGGCCTGTGCTTTGGTGCCTTAACTATGCTGGGTTTCCTCTGCTGCCCTGGCTCCAAGTTGTGTCTGTGCTGTATGGAGGGCCCCAAAGTGTTTGTTAAGTGCCGTACAGAGCGGAGTCATCGCTCCCTTTGAATCTGCTGCCTTGCTGGTAGAGGCCAGCAGGTGGTCAGAGCACCACGGCAAGGGCTCACTGGTGACTCCGATTTTCATCCACCAGAACCTCTTCTCCAGTCCTGCTCCATGGCCTGGTGCTCCTCAGCATCTTCTGGTGCAGGGGCCTCTTCTGCCCCAAGGGCAGGACTTTGCATTTGTCTTTATTGGAATTTGTGAGGTTCCTGGAGCCCTGTTTCTCCAGCTTGTCAAGGTGCCTCTGCATGGCAGCCCTGCCCTTCAGCTGCTAAGGGCACCTCCTTGTGGCGTGGTGGCCCCTGTGGCGTGGTGGCCTCTGAAAGCTTCCTGAGAGGGCATTCAGTGCTGTCGTGGGAGTCGTTGATTAAGTTGTTGAACAGAGTTGGCCCTTGTCTTAACCCCTAGAGATTTGCAGCTGGCTATATTTTAGGGAGAACCACATCCACTGCTCAGTGTTTGTTTGTTGCAATTTAAGTTGCAAAAGAAAAGTTCTAGATGAGAAAGTCTCCTCATTCAGGCTTGCAAGGCTTTTACGTGAAAGAAAAGCTGAGCTGATTTTAAAATTTGCTTTTTTCTTATGCTGGCACTGGAACTGCAAAGTGGCCTGAGAAACCTACATGAGGAAAATGCAAATTTAGGAAAAGGCAGCATCTAAAATTGTAATATTGCAATGTTTTCTTTTTTTGTTTTGTTTTGCTTTTTTGGTTTGTAAAAGCAACATGTTTTCTGGAAACATGATTTATGGATCAGAGGAAAGGGTAATTTAAAAAGACTGTAAAAAGAAATCTAACATTTTAAGCTCAGGAGAAAAAAAAATAGCTAAAAGCAAAAGAGGAGGAATAAACAGTGTATTTTTCTATATCTATCTACCTATAAAAACTGTGTGAGTCTTAATCTTTGCTGAAAAAGAATGACTCTGTTAATTTGTGATGTTTTTTAGCAGTATCTCTTCATGCACAGGGTTTCTCATGGGATCAAAGCACCTGTCTGAATGGCCTCCATAAACAAGGGTGGGTTCATAGCTGTGTGCTGCTGTTTTGTTTTAATTGAAACTAAGCCTCCCAAATCTGCCCCTTTTCTCTCTCTCTCTCTCTTTCTCTTTTTTTTTTTTTTTTTTTCCCTATTATCTTCTGGCTTTCAGTTAGAGGGGAATAAATAAGGGTACATAGTTTTATACAGATTTATTTTCAAAGTTATAAGCTCTTATGGATTATTAAGTAGTAGAATGCAGACTGGGAGATATCCTCCTGATGTAAAGTTTCCAGGTACATTGTCTCTGAGAAACTGGAGCTGTGACACGTCAAAGATGAAAAATGAACTCCTACTTTTCACCCTGATTTATCCTTTTTTTTTTAAAAAAAAAAACAAAACAAAACAACAAAAAAAACCTTCTATACTCACTTTCTTCCCTTTAATGTTTATATACTTTATTACTATTTTTGAAACTTACTTCCTGTCAAAACAGAAATAAAACTAAGAATTTGAAAAAGGATAAAACACAAAGAATTGGGACTTTTGTAAACCTTGCTTTCTTTTGAAGAGTTTGGTGTTTGCCCTTGGCAAGGCTGTCCTTATGATCTGAGCTCTGGGAGGGCTGCAGCTCTCCCACCAGGAGTTCAGGCCTTGGTGTGCAAGGTAAATTGGACACAGTGTTCCAGGTTGCCTTGTAAGAAGCTTGTTTTAGCTTGGCTTTCTTGAATAGTTTCATTTATTAGTCACTCTCAGCTGAGGGCTACAAGTGCAGCCGCTGGAGGCACGTGCCCTTTTTGTGTATCTCTCTGCTCGATGCCTGTGTCAGCCTCCTGCTCTGTAACTGTTTCACAAAAGATTATCTTGGAGAAAGCAGAACTAACTGGGGGCTGGTCAGATTGGATCCTTGCCTGAGACATCCTGTGCGGATTTGTATTTATCACCATTCTCATCATTTGGTCTTCCACTTCTGCATCAGCTTTCATCACACTGAAAAGCTAAAAAAACAGATAATGACTGTTTCTGACTCAAAGAGGCAACAGCGTAAAGGAACAGGACCTTCCTGGTCTAGGCATGACACTGAAGAACAAATGCAGAATATAAAGCACAGTGGTAGGAAATGCTATGTTGGAGTTTAAAATAAGACTGGAATAAGTGTGAAGGGCAGGTGTGAAGTAAAGGTGAAGTGCTGAATATGAGAGAGAGGAGAAGAAATAGTTGGAATAGACTTCAACGGAGCAGAAAAGCTCTCATAAAAAAAGAAAGATCTGAGACACTGCACCTAAAGTCATAAACTGTACCATTACATTTTCTTGATCTCACTTTTTATTGTTACCTTGTGTCCTCCACGACACCACAAATATAAATTTTATGCTTGATTGCTGGAGCTCCCTGATTCTGTCCTCTAGCCTTTGCACAGTCCATGTGCACAGCCATGCACAGTCACAGTGCTCCCCTTATCACTGCTTATTTATGGGCCTTGCTCTGAGTAAAACTACATTTGGGGACTGCTGTGCTGGATCAGACGAGCACCATTTAGTCCAGGGGCTACTTCCATGAGGGCAGCATTACCCCCTGATTTGGAGGAGGAATCTGCCTAAGGAAATTGCATAATCTTAAAGCAAGGAGGAGTTGACTGAACTTTGCTGAAGATGGCATGAGACTGCTCTCAGCTCCTCTTGAGTGGTGCTGCACCATGAGGACCAACTCCAGGGCTCCCTGGCATTTTATTGGCATTTTCTTTTACTTCTTCTTTTTCTTTTTCCCTAAGGGAAAACACAGATTGTGTTTTGTTTTTCTTTATTGCTTTTCAATGGCGAAACTTGTGAAGAACTATTTTCTGTGTCTCCTGAGCAAGGTGGATGTCTCAGGTCTCCAGTGCATAGTGCTCTGAAAGGAAAGGTTGAAATAGTCACTCAGGGAATCTGAATATTGCAAATATTGTTTTTTTGTTTTTCTTTTTAGTGCTTTGCAAAGCACTTGTTTGGCTTTTCCAAAATCTGTATAGATGTTCTGCCTTGAACAACTATGGCACATAATGAAATGGCTCTTGGTGTTAAGTTTTTTTTTTTTTTTTTTTTTCTGGAGGCTTTTAAGTTTGCTTCCCCCGCAGTGATTGAGATATAAGACTTCAGGTTTCTTCTGATCTTTTTCTGACTGTGCAAACATGGCTTTCTACCATATATCTTATTCAGAAAAAAAACCCGTAGTAGTAGCAATTGACCATATTTCAAAAGAAAGCTAGGAAAGATTGAAATGTACCTATTTTGAAATGTACCTATTTGATACTATCTTAATGTGTATATCAAGTTCTTAACTGTCATCTCATGGGCTTTGAGAAATGATGTGTGACAAATACTTTATGGTTGCTGTTACTTTCTTATGCACATACAGAATTGTCACAGAGTGTAATGATCTTTCTGAGGCCGTGTAATTTCCATTCATAAATCCAATGGATCTGAAGGACCTGTTGACCGCAGGTGATACTTTAGATTTATTCCAGTTTTTCTTGTCCAATCTCGCATATTAGAGGAAGGTCTATAGGTGTCAGGGTTCAAGCTGAAATCCATGGAAAATGGTTCTGTGGAGGCTCTATGCATTCTGCAGAAGTTAATTTTTTTTTTCTAAATATATATATTTTTTTCTAACATGTTTTTACTCAAATAAGTAATAATAAATTTTTAATGTAATTATAATTTGGTTGCTAAAGCCAATCTTTCTAGTTTGCTAAACATAATTAGATTATAGGAGTTAATTTGGCTAAGTAACTAAATCTGCATATTTAGAGATTTTATCCTTCAAAATATATATATATATTTTTTAAGTGATTGACACACATATTCCTGTTCTGGAAATGGTGCCTTGCTCATGTGTTTCACACAATTTGCGTGTAGTAAACAATTTACAATTTAATTTAAACAATTATATGTTAACATGAGAGATGGGTCATTTCTGCATTTCTAACTAAAACAACATAAATGCAGACTTTTTTTTTTAAAAAAAAACAACGCCTAAAGCCCTAATTTAAAGGCTTGTATTGTTTAAGCACAAATTGCATGTGCTCCACAGAGCATTCAAACTAAGACATTAAAAGAATGACATCATGGACTGCTCCAACCATATGCAGTCTTCCTATGGTAGGTACCCTTTGCTCTTCTCAAGCGCAAATTCAAATTCATTTCCTGTTTTCCCAGTAATACAGACTTCAGACACAGCTTCTACCTTCAGACCACAGCTTCTTATTTGCTGATGGTCTGCGTAAATGGATGAGTCTACCTGGGCAGTTTTGGGTTTTTGCAGCCAGTGAGCCAGGGGTTGCAGTCAAGGTTCATCTGTTTTCATGTAGGAAAATCACTGTGGTAGAACACAGGATGAGATCTTACAGAAAAGGAAGATGATAAATATTTACAAAAAGTCTAAGGTAATTTTACCGACCTGCATGTGGGTAAAACCCACCGGCGTGTGACTTTCATCTATTCCCACTCTCATATCCACAAGCATCAAGATCATCAGGCCAGGGCAGCAGTGCCCAGGACAGTGGGATGCCACACAGAGGGCAGGGAATACTGGCTATTAAGTTCTCACAATGTCCCTTGGGTTTCTCTTGATTGTTTTTGACAAATTAGGTTTGGGGACGTTCTATATTCCTCAGAAATGATCAGTTGCTATGGGAAGTCCTTTCCCTCAGAATCTCACTTACTTCAGCTTCCATAAATCTTAGGCCCGGGTATGTAATATCCTGCCACCTGTTTGCCATCCTTCTGCTGCTAAGAGCCCAGTGTCTCCAGCTGGTGAGTCATCGGTGCTGTGATGTTCTGGGAACGCAGACCTACTGTAAATCAAGCACATGCGTGAGCTCCTAGCAGCTATGGGTAAGGTTGGGGATACATGATTAGTTACTTGATTTCTGTGCTCTGGAAGAAAAAGAGCAACAGCACTGAGCTAAAGGAGTATTTGTTAATAGGAGGGGAAAGTATAAAAAGAAATGAAGCAAAATGTGCCTATGGTTTGTTTTGCCTTTGCTTTTCCCCTGGGTGTCATAGCTGCTTCTTCAGCTAAACCATCTTGTGTTTTATTTCAAGCTGACTCCTGGACAGAAACTGCATCTCATGCAGTCATCCCTTTGAATTGTCTGAAATCAAGGGGATGCTATAACTCGTGCCTTACAGGAAAGAGGGCTTTTGTTTTTCTGCTGACTTCTGATAAGAATATTATTAGAGGCTAATACAGTGCTAATTATTTTAGTCTTCCTCCCTTAATGGCTCAAACTATATTTTCTGCACAAATGCTCTTACTCGGAGGGAGACAGGAGCTACCTCTGCAGGGGATTTCTTGCAAGATGGAAACAGTCTGATACCAGTAAGTTCTGGCAAACACACATCAACTGCTCTTCCTTCTTTTGCTTCCTTGAGGAGGAGTGGAGTGTGTGTTTCTGTTGCAAGGTTGTTACCAGTAGCAAGAGCCATGGATTGTCTTTATTGAGCATAAGTAAAAATAGGACAGTATTCATTAAATCCTTAGTATGTTAATTAAATAATGAATACAAATATTTACTAATAGTCTAACTACTTGCTGAAGAGACATACCAAAGATAGGTATTCAAACATAGGCATTAACCACAACTGTCACCTAAAGGGCAAATGTGAGGCAGCCTTTCCAAGTACTTCAGCCTTCAGCCCACTTTTTTCATGTAGGTTGCACATGTCTACATATTTCTTTTTTTTTTTCTTTTTTTTTTTCTGAGAATTCCTTCCAAACTGAATCCTTTGGCTGCCTTAGGTCATGTTTTGTTTGTGGTAACTTGCTGCTCTGCTCTTCCTAGAATTATATTTAAATAAGCGCTATTTTAAAGGATTTACGCAGTGGTTCACACATCATTTCTTTTATAAATCTATTTGAGGTCTAGGGTAGGTTTACAGTATTATTGCTATGAAGGCTGACTATCTGTGCATTATTACATAAGTAGGAGATCATTTCACAGATAGACTGTTCAGAGGCATATTTTTTTCTTGTGATTGGTCTAAATATGTTTGGTCCTTTTTTTTTGTTTGTTTTTTACCGCAGCTTTAGTGCTTTGACTGCAATATTGCTGTGGGTGAGACGTGTGAGCCAGAATCAGCAATGAGCCTCAGGATACCCCGTAGGCCAGAGGCTCCCTGTGGCTGGGGGACCGGTGGGGTGGGAGCTCCTGGTGATGCCTCTGGGGAAGCCAAGGCAGCCCTAGGGGGATGTCAGGCACTGTCACAGGATGTGATGGACCTAGGCTGGCCCGGGGCAGCAGCCGTGGGTCAGGACATGGGGTGGGTTGTGGAGACATGCTGGGGCAGGGTTGGGGCTATGGCGGGAGCTGTAGCTCAGGTGGGCACTGTCTGCAGGAGCCACAGGTGAAGGCAATTCCCAGTGTTGGGGGCAGCAACCCCAGCTGCTCTCAAGTACCTTACATTCAAATGCCATGAAAAGGGAGTGTTGTGGACTCAGTTTTTCCTTTGTTTTATGGATACTCTGCCTTGATGATTCACCAAACATCATAGGGTGGTTGTGTTGGACTTCAAAGTCAACAGGTGGTGGAAAGGTAAGTACTTGGAGATGCTACTGTTCTCCTAGACTTGGATTTGTGGATTGATATTTGAGTCCTGCCTTAGTTGTGCCTATACTGAGTGTGCTGGGTTACAGACTGTATGTGTTCAGCTAACAGGAGGAAATAATTTGCTTGATTACAGAGATTTATTTGGTCATCATGGTCTGTGATGCTTTTGAAGCTTTTCGAATGTGCTTTCCTAGAAGACCTCAGTTAGGTCAGACATTAATTTTGAAACACCTCACCAGCTGCTATAGAAACCAATATGGTTTGAGGTGAGTGGGCCACGATGCCCAAGAGATTGAATAGAAGCAGGGGACCAATGCAGGATGTTTTGAAGAATCCAGGGAGTAGAAGAGCGTTAAGTCAGGCAAGAATCTCCCAAAGAGGTTTGCTTCCACAGTGAGAAGTTTTGTAGATTCACTTCCACAGGTGGTCAGGTGAAGTCTTGTGGAGGGAGGTGCTCCCTCCATGTGCTATGGGTAAGGATAAAAAATTGCCCACTGTCTTGGGAAAGTTGCCCACTGCCTGGGAAGTTTAGAGATTGTGGTCTAAACTCTATACCTGAAAAGAGCTAGTGATTTCCAGGAAAGTTGAGGGAAAAAGGGCTCTTGAGATCAAAATACGATATTTAGCTTTTTACTATACTGTGTATTACTAGTATATCCTGGAACAATAAATAATAATAAATAAATAAAGTAGTTGATTTGCCTATGAAATTATCTCTTTGTTAAGCTACAATACATGGCTAAAAAAAAAAAACCTGGAGCCTAGGAGAAACCAAAACATAAAGCTGCAGTGAACATGGTGAGACTAAAGGCCAAACAGATTTTTTTTCAGGCTCTTTCTTCCTGCTTGCACAGAACCTTGTGGAGATGAAATAATTTTGTCAGATCTTCAATAATTCTGGGCTCAACATTTTAGGCTTTTATCCAGGGAATGTAATACAAAGGCTCTGGAGAAAATAAAGAGTTGATAATATAATTAAATGCTAAAGATCCAGTGAAAAGCTGTGTGTCACCAAAATATTTTAAAAACTTTTTCCCCAAAAAAAGAATTTTAAGCCTTATGAGAATATTTTGGCTTTGGGTGTTTAAACATCTACTCTGTTCTTATTTGAATGTGCAAATAGCTTAGAGTTTTATGTGTAATAAAGAGATTTTCTCTTTTAGCTAGATAATATTTGATGCAAATGTAGTTCTAATGTTTGATTCAATATTTAAAATCGCTGTTTGGTAAGAGTCAGGGGTTTTGCCCTGCCTCCCCCCACCCCAAGGCATTTTGATGTTTTAATTAGTGAGCTGAAGATATTTTCAGTCCAAATACTAACACTGCCATGTACCTTGCTGAGTCTGTTGACTTTAAGTGCTGAAAGGTTAAGTATGTGCTTCAAAATCTTCTGGCACTGTAGCCACAAATGGACAAAACAATGATGATATTCAGTTTACGAGAGTTTGTCTGAATAAGAGAGTGAGAAAATTAATCATTAAATCTCTCCTCCTGGTGAGGTCTCTGGTCAGCTTTGGATGGTAAAATGCAGTGTCTCTTATGTGAAAGGAGACTGACAGCTTTGGACTGAGTCGGGTAGCGTTTTGTTTCCCGGATTTGCAAGAGGAATTCTAAGAGTGCAAACACTGTTCAGACTTCTGCCTGCTTTTGCCTGGACAAGGTAAATCTATTATCATATTTTAAATCATTTGGATTATTTAAGTGTTAGTAAGAACAATTCAGTTGGTTGTATTGATTTGTGACTGATGATTTAGCTGTTAATATTTTACTGGAAAATAATAAGCCTTGTGTTGCAGAATTATATGCCTGTTTGTCAGCTCTTTGTTAAAACAGGGTGGTTTGTTTTTTTCTAACGAGAATGAAATGCCTAGCTAGCAAAGGCCAAATAATTATTTCTGTTACCTCTAGCTTTCTCTCTACTCTTTGTCACTCAGTATTAGTCTGGCTCTTGCCATAGAGCTGTATGGCATGAAGCTGTACAATTGGTCAGTTCAACTGTGTAGTGGGAATTTCACTTGCTTGGCAAACCCTGGAGCAGTTTTGAAACTTTAGAACTTACCTCTGAACAAAAGGTCACATTTCTGACCAACTGTATGCTGGTCTGTGCACATTCTGACTATTCTGTGCACGTGGCCTTCATCCAGGAAAACATGATGCTCGGTGCCTTTGCATAGCAAGGAGACCGAGCAAGTGCTTTAAGACCATCTGTAGATTTTTCTATTTGTAAATAGATACTTCTGAGATATTTTCTCTGCTTGTAGGGTCCAGATGAGATATTTATTTGCAGCATAATATAGCAGATATTTATTTGTCTGCAAAATAATTCTGCTAAATTTAGATATGTATTACAGCAAATGGTATGAGAATTGAGGGCAGAGAAAACCTCGTTATATAAATATAATAGGAAAAATACTTTCTGTTCACACAGTGGGAAAGATTTTCAGAACCATCAATTGCAGGAGGTAAAATTGCATTCTGTGAGTTTAATTATGTAGGCTATGCTGAAACTTTGATGAAACCACAAGAGCTTAATTTGCGTGAGTTCAATGATGTTTGACTTAGTTTGAGATTGTTTGAATTTGCTGATGTCTTTAGGCACTGCTCTCCCTCTTGGTGTTAAACTGTCAATGAGTAATATTTGTGTGTGTGTGTGTGTGTGTGTGTCTGTCTGTCTGTTTCCTCCTTCAAATCCTCAGAGCAAACCTGAGGGAAAGGGACCTGAAGCCCTATCCAGTGTCCCACCAGGATGGGAGGCAGAGGCAGCCCAGCTCCCTGAGCAGGTGGCCCTTGCTAGGGATGGAGCAGCCAATGCAGCCTGGAAGCAAGGACAGGCCAAACC
>VZSV01000039.1:1063902-1084427 GCA_013398735.1 Nothocercus julius | reverse complement strand
CCAGAATGGGTAATAATTTTGAAAGATGTAGTTAGTGCTGCCTGTGTCTGAAGAGATGGCTTAACCAAAGCTGTGTAAAGTCTCCCTTCTGTTAAATGCCTGCCAGCTGAAACCTGCTAGGCAATTAGTACCAAAGCATAACCTTCATGTGATTAAGCTTGGCTTTTCTGGTTGTGAAATGTGTTTTTAGTGGAGGAAAGGCCATAGATAATGAGATATATGCCAATGACAGAACAGAAATTCTATATCAGAGTGGCAAAGTGATACTGGCAACACATGCAGGCGCATGTATACGTACAAATGCTTTTTTCTAAGCTTAGTAGTGATCCCTATGATGAGTCGGGGTAAAACTTTCCTCTAGTTCTGCTATATGTAATTTAAGGGATACCAGGTACCATTCTCTCTTAAGGGATACATAAAGCTTATTTTCTTAAACTGTTTTTCTGCATATTTTTGCTCTAACTTCTATAATAGCTCCAAACTTTGTATCAAAGACAGAAAAGCCCTGAGATGCTTTTCTTTTTATTTCCATGCCAATCTTTATTTATTTATTTATTGAAAGTTCTCTGAATACTGTAGAAGACTTCCTCAGTGGAAAGGACAAACTCTCAATCTCTGTGTTCAGCCCTCTCAAGGGTTGCTAAGTTGCACTGCAAGACTGGTTCCAATTCAGATGTCTGAATCCAATATCAAATTCAGTTGTCTGAATCCAATAGCTGAGCTTCTAGAAATGAAGTGATCAATTTCCTTATAATCTATTTGAAAGGTGTAAGGTTGTCCTATTTTCAGAAGAGATTCAGGTATTGAACTGCTAAAAAGTTTACTTTTCATTTGAGGTTATGTTCAGAACAGTCTACTTGATTAGTAAATGGAGGAGTCTTCAATAGCAATTTAAAGCAGAATTTGATTATTTCATGCAAATACAGAGTCCTCCAGCTGTGATGTAGACATGGGGGAGCTGAGCAACAATTACTGCAGTTAATGATAAAGCACATCATTAGTGGGAACAGGCAAAGGAGAAATTGTGCTTCTGTTGGTAGTTGGCATCTCTCTAGAGTCTAGAGCCTCCCTTCAGCTTCTGCTATCGGTTAGATATTCCCTTTCTGTAATGTTGGATTTTATACTGTCTTGCCCCAAGAGGTATGAGCTATAGGGTCAACCTTCACTGGTGAAGTATGCAGAACTTGGAAGGAACTAGGTTTGGTCTTTAGAGCATGGGTGTGATGTTGTTTTTACACAGGTGAGGAAAAAAAAAAATGTTCATGGAGTGGTCAAAGTTTTCTGGAATTCAGGAATTCAATCAGGCTTCCTTAGGATAGCACTGAAGCCCCAGTGACTCAGTGGACTGGAAGGTTCTGCTTCTACAGGAAAATTCCCAACATAGCTGTCTTAGTATAGACAACCTCATTACAACTTGAAACGAATTTTATTTCAAATCTGTGTTTTGCATTGCAACATTTTGGAGTTATTTTTAACTGAAGTCAAGAGTTGATGTAAGAATTGTTTAAAAATTATGTGGTGGGAAGTGTGACTGAGGAACTGAACATAAACAGCAGGAAAACTTTTCTTTCTACTTTAATCCTTTCATGTGTATTGATTGTCCAGACAGAGTTCTATATTTCATATTGATGCTTGCGCAAAAACTTCTCGGAGGTGGAACTTGTGGAAAAGGCAGGCTAGAACACAACAAATGGGATTGAAAACCATTGTGTGTATATGTGTAAGTAGAAAGAAGCTAGCCTTACAGCAGAAGGCACACATGTAAGGGAAGCCTTCTATACGTGTTCTCTTTTGTTGGCCGGGCAGGAAAGTAATGTTTAAGTCCCTGAAACAAAGTGCTGCAAGCTGGAGGAGTGGCAACACGGCATGCAGCTTTGAAACAGTAATCTAATTTGGCATGACTTTATAAGAATTGGATAGATAATAATGTGCATTCAATTTTCTTACTGTATAAATCGCAGCCTCTTGTAAAACTTCAAGAAGAGCAACTTCAAGAAGAGTGCTTTTAGTCAGACGGGCAAATTACTGTTTTTCACTGCTCTTCAGGACGCTGATGTATATTCGGTTTGTTTCAAATATTGTGTTACTTGGAAACAAAATAAAATCATCAGATCGCTGTTTCTCTTCCTGAGTATCTCATCTGCTCAGCTTTCAAAAGGCCCTCTGTGATAATGAATCTTTGGTGGGGTAAGATATTTCCAAAATTCTCACAAGGCAGCGATTAAAAGCAATTGAGTGCTCCCTTGGCAACACTCACTGATGCTGCATCCAAGGCAGTTCATGCACTGGAGCGCCAACTTTACACAAGATGATTTGCTGCATTTATCTCATCTGACCCTTTTCTTACAAGAAGTCTAAGAGCAGACCAATTTCAATGTTCCATTCAAATTCAACACTTTATTAACGGTTCTAAGTGTTTTTTTTATTTATTTTGTTTTATTATTTATTTCATGTTCAGGATTTTTTTTTTTCCCTCTGTCCCCTCTCCTCCTCCTTGCATTCCATCAAGTATCTCAGTTTTTGTTTGGTTTCTGAGCTGGCTGAGTGTATGGGAATATGAACTCGGGAAAGCGCAGATTTCCCTTTAAAAGTCTGGACAGACCAGAGAAGATAGTCATCCCCCAGTCCCTGTTTTGAAGCACAGGATATTATGATTTGGTCAATATCTTGTCTTTTGACAGGTCAATGGTCTTTTGACGTTATTCACTTTCTAAGGCTATTCACCTGTATTTGTTTGAGATCTGCATTATTTGTGTGGGACTCGGCCAGTTCTCTCCCGTATCTGGAGGTGCGTTTCATTTCAGCAGTCAAACTGTGTTTTAGTGTTCAAGCCATCTTAGAGCAAGGTGACCTGCAGAGCATTTATCCTATTGTCTGTTGGAGAAATGGACTGTTTTTATATTTATTTCAAAATTAAATTCTATGGTTTGTGTACATAAAATTTCAGGGAAAAAAAAATTGCTTCTTTTACTTATCTTTTATGGGCCTTTTAGAAGTAGCTCATGAATGTCAGCCTAGAGCACAAAACCAATAGCCTGCAATGTAAAAGCCTCTTTGCTTGTCACTGAAATACAAATCTCTCCAGAGTGAGAGATGATGGGTTTATGCTGAGCTGGACACCAACACACCACTTTGTAGAAATAAAATTGTCTTAGCCAGTTGAACTTGCTGACAGAATTTTAAATGTGTGGAGTCAAATGATCTCATTCTTTACCCAAATAATACCAGAGATTAGTGTAAAAATGCAATGGGGTCAGTGATGGCAGTTTGTCCGGAACTCCTTGCTTGCTATAATAGTAGGGTTGTTGGCTTAGCTGTGCCTTTGGCCTAATCCAGAAAGATATGTTATAATTAATATGCATGTGATTAATTTTAAGCATGAGAGAATTCTCATTAGCATGTATGGAAGCACTGAAACTCTGCAGGAAAAAGTGACAGCTATTGAATAAGAACTAGTGTTTTCCCAACTGGAAAAATCCCCTAAACTAACCTCTAAGATCTCATAGCTCATTAGTGATGAGACATTACCAAGCCTGTCTTGGGAAATCACGTAGTACCAAGTGTGTGATGTGTAATACCAGGGGCCTGAATGTAGACAGAAATGCTGGAAAGAGTCTGTGCAGTGTATCTGCTTGGAATTTGCTGGGTAGCCGTTACCTGATTTGATTCCTGAGAGGTGGCAGTAAGTTACTGTTTGCTTTATATGGGCTGATTGGTGTCTTCTCCTGGGGTAAGTTGAAGGCACCCATGTTTTAGGATTAGATCTGGTCTAAGCCTGCAATACTGACCTGTGTCAGCTCACTACATCACTTTGTAATGATGTTTTCCTTTAAATTATCTTTGAATGCCAATTATAAAATATTGAGGTAAATGACATGAAAGCGCAGAATCATATTTGAAGCATTGCATTCAAGGGAAGTGACATGCAGAAAATTGTTCACCTAAAGCAAAATGGAGTTTTTCCAATATGAAGATAGCTACTGGTAGAAAAATGTACATTGTTCACAAGTAGTGAATTGGGCAAGTGAACCTGATGCAGCTGTGCTTGGCCCTTTCCTATTAGAGTTTCAGTGAATGTCCTGTTCTAAATTTCCGCATACGGTTGAGGTGTCAGTTGAAATAGGATCCTGTATGAGGAAAGAGATTCGGGCACACCTGTACTTCATGAAGATCTTTTTTTAAAAAGTATTTATGTATACTTAAAATATACTTAAAAATAGATAAAGGCTTAGGTTTATGTTCTTTTGCAGTTGTTTGATCCCTGTGCAAGTAGGATGAGTTTTTCTTTTTTTTGTGCCTTTAATAGCTGGTATTGCATGGCATCTGGTAGCCTAGATGCTTTATAACATGTATGGCTTCAAGTATGTTTTAACTCATGTTACTGGACAGAGTACAGGAATAATAAACAAGGTTCTGTGATACATCTGAAAGCCACCATAATAAATCTGCGTGAGAAATGCTACTTGCCTTGCTAATAAGGAAGAAATATCGGGAGTAAGTGCTGATTGCTTTCTAGACAAAAAAAAAAAAAAGTATTTGTGATTTCTGCTCAGAGGAGGAAGTAAAGGTTTCTTAGGAAAGCTGGGCAAGCTCTCTTTTTGAGAACTCACTGTCTGATTGTAAAATACTCTATTTGATTAAAAGAATAAATATTAACTAATTGCAGAGAAACCTGACAGTGCAGCATTTTGTGTGTTTGGGTTTAGATATGGGGACAGAAAGTCTTAGAAATCACCTTTACCTGTTCTCTGCACTGCTACTGAGCAACGAACTGTTTGCTGAGCAGCAGTGTTAAAGGACCTGGTGGCTACCAGCAGCTGATAGTCCATGAAAATGATGACATTTTCACAGATAAAAGTATCGATTTTATTTTCCGCCTGCCCTAAGGGATCATGTGGGGCTTATTGTTTATTATTTTGCGGCTAGGTTGGTAATGGAAGTACCAAAACTTAAATTCCTGGGTCTATCAGGAGGCTGATGGTTGAGCCTCCCCAAGATCAAAGTTCTCTGTGTGTGTGGGGGAGCAGTGCTGAGGCCAGGACGCCGGCACAGAGGGTATTTTGCTTTTCTCCTGTCTGTGAGCAGCAATTCAGAGCTGAACGATAAACGCCGTCCGAACTGGATGAGGAATGTTGCTCTTACTGCCGTAGACTGGTGCTCGAGGAGACTTGGCCTCTTACAACGTGGTCAGATCAGTCTGTAGTGTTGCTGGCTTGGCAGCCGGGTATGCCGAAGGTGTCAGAGGTGCAAATGATTTTCTAGGAGGTTTGCCTCAGTTTTGTAAGCGGTCCCAGTAAGTACGTAACCTCAGAGGTTCTTCATAGGTGTTGAGACGTTGCTGGGACTAGTAGGTGTGTATTATCTTTCTAACAATGTAAGTAGAATTTCGGTAGGTGTAGGTTTTCATAAGAGGAACATTAAACCAATTAAAGCTTCGGGGTCTTCAGACGTAATGAGAAAAGAGAGGGTTAAAGAATCCCTGTCAGAGTCTAGCACTTTGGGGAAGAGGAAGTGTGAATTTATAGTAGGTTAAAAAGGATAAATGTAGGATGCAAAAGCCAACTCCAGTGTTTCTCCTACTTCTCTGAAACTGAAGTAGTGCCTAATCCTGATTAATAAAGTCATTGATATATATTCCTTATTTTCCTAGTTAAATGAGCTTTTCAGACAATTTTGTATTTTTTTTTTTTTTCCTCGAGCATGGCTTATACTTGTTTAAGTATTGCTGTAATTAAACAGTGGCACAGTCTCCCAGTAGCTATTTTTTAAGGTAAAATATGGTATCTCTGTCACTAGTTCGTAGGCTGGGCTCCTTAGCTTTTAATTAACAAAAAGGGGGTCTTTTGTTTGAAGGGATCAGGAGAGACCAGCCTGATCCGAAGTGGATGCGTAGTGTTTAATATCACAGCAGCCAGCATAGAACAGATAGAGCTTTACCAGCCTGTTGTAGTGGAGAGACTCAGTTCCACCTGAACACAGCCTGTCTGTCCTCTCCACTTGCTTGGCTCAAAATAATTACAGATTATGATGGTATTTTGTGTTGATTTTCAAACAAAATATGCTATTTGAAGAAATGTTATGAATCTAGGGACACGGGGGAACTGAACTTCTCTGTTAAAAGTTTGACAGAGGCAGTTATTCCAGACCTGCAGCTAATGGTACAGCCTGTACTAAAAAAGCCTTCCCATCCTCTATGTGCTTCTGCTGTTTAATTGGAGATGGTGAGAAAAAACAAACTTTTCTTCTTGTAGCCAAGTTGACCTTTCAGTGCCATATCACGTGTCAGTGGATGCCTCTCTGGTTGGTTCTCCCTCTTCAGTAAGCCCCTGCCTGCTTTTTATGGTGCAAGTGCTTTAGAAGGGCTTTCTTTCATGCCTTTCATGCTTTGGTGGTTTTTATTCTTTTTCCTTCCCAGACTGCCAATTTCTGTGAAGCTTTGTAGCTCCTATTGTGATAAATGAACATTGCACAAATAAGTTATGGATGCTCTAGGAAGGAGCTTTCTCTTAGATTCCAGAACCTAAACCCACGCACCTATATACCATAAAATGGATAGTGAAGTGGGGAGGTCAAGACTGCATGCCACTGTTTGTGTTTTGTTCTGCCTTTATATTGGTTGTGGAAAGAATCATTTGAAATGCAAAGTTTTTTTTTGTTTCCTTTTCATTCTTTGCTATCTTTTATTTCTGTCAGTCATCTCTTTTGTAATCAGGAAGGTGGTATTGAAAATGATTTTAGCTGGGGAATCTCTGGGGAGGTGCTGAGTATGTTTTTTACATGTTTGTAATAGAGGCTAAAAACCTCCCTGAGAGGTAAACTTCACTTCTTTCAGTGAGAACATCAATATCTTTTCTTACCTTCAACTGTGTTAAAGAAATCTCAAAGCAATCCTTTTTCAAAATAATAATTTATTTTCCTGTGGTTTTATTAAAAAAAAAAAAAATATAGTCTGTCTTCAATAACAGTCTTATCAAATACAGATATGCACAGTCTAGAGGAAATAAAGATACTAGAGGAAGTAAAGTTACTTAATGAGTTAGATTGTGTTGCTCAGGTAGCTAGCTACTCCATACTAAGTTGCTCTCTTGTGTAGACCAGTGTGATGTTGCAAGAAACTGTTTTTTTTTTGAGTCTTTTTCCTTCTAGCTTTGCTTTCCACATGTGTATGTACATATATAACATATTTTAAGGAAGCCAGACTTAGGAACAAAGGGCCAAAAAGTATAAAGATATTGAACCACATGTAATGGAAAACAGGTGTTACTGAAGTAAAATAAAGTCTGTTTAGTCTGGGTTAAAACTGAGTAAGAGTTGCAGAATTAAGCACTATAGCTGCTACTTAATGACTATAATGTGGTGTACTGGTTATGTACTATATAGGTGCAATGCAGTAATATTTTTTCACTAATTTTTAGGCCAGATTTGACCCTGGTTATTTTTTCATCCCTCAGTGAGTGTGGTTTCATCACTTCCCTATTTATTAGGTGACTCAGGGTGTAACAACTTGTTTGCTTATAATGCTGTTAATGCTGTTTTGAGCTTCTAGTTAACTGAGCTTATTTTTTTCACGTAATTCCACTCATAACAATAGTCATTTTCAGAATAATGCATTGAGTTCAACAAATAGCTTTATGCAGTGTTTTTATTTTAGTTTAAGCTGAGTAAAGCAGTTCCTTTTTTTTTTGTGAATTAAAACCATTGCAAATGTTCTCACCAAAGTTGTCAGGAGCTTTGTGATGTGCTTTTATCTGATAAATCTATTTCTGGAGCTTTCTTCTACCGTGAAGTGTGAAATTTAGGGATTACAGAGACTTCTGGGGATTCTCCATGCTTCCAGATCTTTGTGCTTCTGTCTGGACCACTGTGCAAGTGCTTCTTTTTGTAGTATCTTAGATGATTTATTTGCTGCTTTGGGTTTTATGTATCACTCCCTGCTCTTTTCATCCTAGAAGGAGAAAAGGACAACAAGAATTTCAGATTATGGGTAGGAGGAAGAATAACCTAAGGCCTGCTGGCTTTGAAGGTGAAATTTTCAGAGTGCACTTGCCCAGCAGGCCCAGGCCCGCTCCCCAGTAGCGAGATCATAAATGTTGCAGGTATGGAGGGAACGTGAAGGGCTCGACGGGGACTTGAAATTCAGTGTGGGTCTGTAATGTTGTTAGCTGCCCAGAAGTCAGTAGGGGACTTATTAGAAATCAGAGCAAAATCAACAAGGGTGCAATAATCTCATTTCTCCATTTAAAACTGAGAGAAAGAATTAAATCTGCTTGGGGTCCAGAATGATGTTTGCACATTCTTTTTTTTGCAAATTTACCTGTATTTGATGGTATTGGCTGTAGAATAAGTTCAAGTTGACTAAACCAGCATTCTTCTTACATGGTTCATCCCACGTGGTGGGAAAAGCATTAGAGCTGGATTTGACTTTAGAGGTGGTTGAAGGCTTGCATAAAACTTTATCCTTCCTGGATGAGTTTTGATCCCTTTCAAAACTCCATCTGCAAAATAGATTTCCTCTTTAAAAATGAGGACGGGAAAGAAAAAATCTTATCACATCATTTAAAATACAGTCTATGTTTCCAATAAAGAATTTTGCTACATCTTGAAATTTAGATCGTGCTTATATTCCTTGAGGACCGGTGTGCTAACAAAGTGGAAGAATGTCACTTAATTAAAACTGCAATAGTCTATCAGAAATTCATGTTTTCTTCACCAACCCGCTATGAGGGATAATCATCCTGGATTGTGTTCTTGTGCTCTGTGGGCTGACTGTGTAGTTAGGGGCTAATGAAAGGACGTGGGGATTTCACATTTACTGGTAGCTGCTGATTAGGTCAAGTTAATAACTGCGCTGTCAGGAAGGCTCTTCAGCACCATTTTTTATTTTTTTACTTGAAGATTTGATATTACACTTCTCAGTTTAGTCCCTGTTTGTGAAATATATTGTATTCTTTTGGTATTTCCTTTCTGTGCCACTCCTCTGTCCTTACGTGCTGTTAGTTGTGTGTGTTTTTTTTTTTTTTTTTCTTCATATAATTCTCTTAAAGGAGTTTTAAATAAAGTAGAAGCTAAGAAATTAGATGTACCTCTAAGATCTTGGAGTGAGTCTTGATATGAGTAGAACTGATAGGTAATAGTGGTCAGTGTTGGAGAGTAGTGATTTCAGTAAATAGAGGTTAAGACAGAAAAGGAGAGGTTATCTTTAAGGAACTACAGTAGTTGGAGATTAGTTTTTGGAATATGGACTCAAGTCCTTGCTGAACTGAAATTCAGCTTCAGGAATTTTTAGCTTAAATTTTCCAGCTTCAGGTAAAGAGTAGTTGTTTGAACTTGAGATTCTTACATGTTAGACCAGGATTTAAACCCTGTTTTGCAAACTTAGCAATATTTCTTGAGTGTCAGTATATAATAAAACTTGAAAGCTTATAAGCTCTTAATCAGTTTTCCTTAGAAATACCATTAAGATAGTAATAACTATCTGCTTCCACAAAATGCATGTAACTGATATATTGATAGGAAGTTTGACTTAGTCTTATGTGAAAATCACATGCCCAGAAGTAAAAGGCAAGGAATAGTCTTAGTAATTTGAGTTTTTTTTTTTTTTTTTTTTTTTCCATCTTCCTTAAATAAGTGGCACTCAAATTTTAATTCTATTTCTCTTAAAGAAATGTCATTTTTTTTCCAGTTTCATTTTGGCTGAATACCAATAGTTAGTCCATCAAGCAAAGCACATAAATCTGTGACCTGGATACAATGTCAACACACGGTTGGCCTCTCCTGCCACTGCACTTGTCCTTGCCGAGGGGTGAAGTGGCATTTCAGCTTTGATTTCTATGTTATTTCATAGCATGCCCCATTGCAGTACCCCAGTGAGGCAGAAGGGTTGCAAAATGAAAGGTGGAAAAAGTAAATGTCTATTTTATTTCTATGAGTGGTTTCATGATGTTTTGCTTTGTGAGGACAGGACTATGAAATAGCGTAGTCTAAGGCAAGTATATTAACTGCTTGTGGAAGGCTTTCTTCTAGGGTTGGAGGGTGAGTTTTCAGAACAGGGGAGCATGCAGAGAGGAAGGATTGCTGCTGGCCTAAATCTTGGAAATTGAGGTTCAGTCAGCTCCTCTCAAAAAACCTTCGTATGAAATTCTTTTCTCACCTTCTCTGCTGTCTGAAGGGCAGTGAAAACAAAGACTGCGAAAAGCTCAGATGCTGAGCTATTGAAGACTGTGGTTAACACTTTTAGGATTAAATTTTAGGTTTATAGTCCCAGTGTACTGGTTGAGTTCAGAATGTCTGTGCTCTGGTATATCAACCAAGGTTTAATGGCATGCGTTACACATAGGATATTCCTTAACTTTTGTATAGGGGAACAGTGCCGCCTATCACTGCTTAGATATGGAAGTGCCTTGACCTTGGGCTAATGAAAGAATGGTCATCCTGTCTTGGAGAAATCTGCTCATTCCAAGGTGCCTAGGCATGATCAGTATGTTGGATCATTCCATCCTGTCAGTCTTTCAAGAGCAATAGTAGGTGCTAAAATGAAAGGCTCCCATGAGCACTGTTAAATTCTGACAGAGCCATAAATGTCGCATTGTATTCAGCCCTGCATCAGACAAAGGTATGTACTGCCCTGCCTTCCCTCATTCAAAGTGCGGTAAAAACGGGGTTGTCCTCTGAAAGTAGGTCTGCCCTTTGGAGAAAAAAAAAAAAGATATAAAGTTTGGTTTTTATGCTTGTGTGCACATGCATAAAATTCTTCTCACTGTATCTCAGTTGTGAGATTGATGTGCTTAAAAAAAAAAAATGATGTGCTTAAAGAAATTGTATTTCCAATAGAATTGGCATGTTACTTCCTTTAGCCAAAGTACCAGTGGTTCCACATGACATACTCATTGAATACTTTTATTTTGTGTGCTTCTTTATTCCCTGGCTAGCAAGGAAGGCATGCTTCATATTATCCTTCTGATATCCTTCATGAGCAAGGTTAAGGTTAACTTTAAAGAACTGTTAAGTAGTGCAGTGTCCTTGATCTCAGGATTTTCTGACTGTTAATTGTATCTGTCACTTGTTCTGTGATCTTAGAATCTATTTTGCTGCTATTTTACATTTTTTTATTACTCTAAAAAAAAGAAAATAAAAACTTGTCACTCCAAACTTCACTGGAATTATTCTTGAACTGGGCTCAGCTCAACTAGAGATCATCTCATCTGTTTGGCTTTCCTTCTCTTTTAAACTATGAAAGGAGAATCAGCCAGCTTCTCCAGTGAGACTTTTGTCAAACTCTCTTGATGCGTCATAATGAATTACTCTCACGTTATACAAGCAGTAAAAGGTGTTATTTTTCCTTAGTTAGCCTTGCTGTTTGGGGCATACTCTGTATGATCCACTCCCTGTGATGGGTAGAGAACTCATGTTATAGCTAAGCACAGCTTAGTAACAGCTTAATGTTGCCCTCTGAATTTTGTCCATAATATATATGTGTTCAGTAGTTTACAAGAGTATCTTGTTTGTATTTGAGATGCACATTTTTTTAGGTTCAGAAATAAGCCTTTTTTCTTGTTTATGATCTCACTAAGTGTTTTTGCTTATTTGAATGGGAGGGGGGGGAAAAAAAAGGCTGCTTTTATGCCAAAGTTTATTATCTATTCTGTGTATTATCATATCTTCATAGATTGGAACTTCTCTACACTCTAATCTTGGATTTGATTACAATGTATATACTGATTTTGCAGAAAGAGGTCTGTTTTTTTGCCAAGTATTCCTTTCTTAACATTTTTGTTAAAAGCTGAAATATTTTGTTCAATGTTAGCCTGCTGAAAGAAAAGTATAACTGAATTTAATTGAGTACAGGAAGACAGTTTAGCTGCTAGTTTCAGATTATTCTGACTGCTCAGAATGGAGGTCTGACAACAGGTCTTTGATTATCTGCACTACACGAGATAAATGTTTCCAATCACTCTATTTGTATTATAGAAAACTGAAAACTTTAGCAGAGCCCTGGAATGTAAGATACCATTCAAATCATATTCTTTTCTCTAGTTGCAGTGGCAGATCTTAATGTCTTGCTTAGGGGAGAGCTTGGTCTTTTGTTATGCTTGTTATAATCTGGTTTTCAAAATGGAAATATCAGGAGATCTCTGGGCTTTTAGGGAAGCATTTCTTGTTCAGTGGCCTGTTCACTGACTCTCTTTTCAGTATTTGATAAGTCCAGTTTTCAAATGTCCACCATTCATGGCCAAACACCTAAATATAGTCACAAGCTTTTAAATACTATATTAAATAATTTAGGGAATAAGAATTTTTGGTGTTACAAAACTTGAATGTATCTGACCCATTCAAAGCTACATGGGGCATTTTTGGACTGTTAAATCTCTGCATTTGTGATGTGCTTTGGGGAAACAAAGGAGTTGTATCTAATCTACTGGGGAAAAATAACCCAATGCTTGACCACCTACAAGACAGCTAAGGATAAATTAGACCTTTAAAGCTGAACTAATACTGTAGATACATGCCTTTCCTGAACTCCATAATAATCTACAGCTAAGACGCAGCTAACTAAGTCATAGAGATTACTCTGCACTAAGGGAGGGCATTGCTATTTTGTGAAATGGCTCCTCCTTATTTTGATATCTGTGATGCAAATGTAAAGCTGGAATGAATGAATTGCATGTTATTAAATGTGATGCATATCACTGTGGCTTATCCATGAAGGTAAATGTTTTGCCAAGATTTAGGGGTGATCTTGCTCAAATGTCTTGCTCAAATCCTGGGGAAAGAGCATTGCGCTGTTGCTTGCACAGAACTATAGCTGGGCAGGTTCTTTTCTGCCTTACTGAAATCCATTTAGGCAACAAGATTCACATACTGTTGATTGAATTCAGACTGAATTTGGCAGCTCTTGAAGAAAATTAGGGAATCCCATATGCAGGGAAATGTGCTGTTAAGCACCGGCTCTATTGCTGCTCACTTTCTGTGGCTGCATTTTAGTGAAAGGTTTGTGTGTGTACATGTGCACATGATGTCTCTACATCATTTGCATAGTTGTGTACATAGTTTGATATAGATCTATGGGTCATAATTTGCTTGTGGATAACAGGATCCTTGGGATGGAAGATGATCTGCTAATGTGCTGATAACTGCTGTTGCTGTTATCCTGCAGAGCAGCTGTTACCCATTTTGTCAACAGATGACAGTTCTTAGCTTATGGGTTGTTCTGTTCTTCTGAGTGTCTTGGTATTCCTGTGCCTTGTCAAATGAATTTGAATGAGCTATCTGTATTTCAGATCTATAATGCAGAAGGCACTGCAAGTAATCTTTCCTTATGCAATCATTTTTCCCTGACTGTAAAACTCTGCTTTCTTGATGGCAGGCATTAATGTCTAACTGCGTTTTTTTCTGTTTAAAGAACTCTATTTATACATTTTTATTGAAAGGCTTAAATGAGCATCACTCTGAAGCAGAGAATTTTCTATATTGAGTACCCTCAGGTGCTGCACCTACATTGCTCAACAAACTAACCCTAGTGTAGCACGAACTGCAGAACAAAAGCAAGGGCTTTGTTCTGCTGGAGAGAATTTTTCTTTGTGCAATGGAGAAAATTCTGAATAATGAAACAAGTATAAGCATAAGTAGATTTCCCCAGTATTAGTAATTTGGGGATTTGTTCCAAAGCTTGTTGTGTGAATGGAACTCTCTTGCTTTTTCAGTAGCTTCTGAAACATTTGGAGTTCTAAAGGGTTTTGTTTGTTTGTTTTTTTCTTGTGTAGAGAAATACCTGCATCCCACTGCTGCTCTGTCCTCCTTTTCCTTTCTCTGCAAGCTGATCAGATCCCTCCAAATCAGAAAGCAGCAGCAGAGCTCTTGTGATTATTCTGGTCGCAGTGAACTGGCTGTCGCTGCCCTGGATTTTGCCTTTGTGTGAATTTCCTCGGGTCCCTCTGGGAGTTGAGTGGTGGCTGTACCAGCTGCTAAGGCAGCGCCTTTTACCTGTGGCCGATGTGGTTAGTAGATGGTCTTCTCAAGCCTGCATCTGGTTTTGGCAGTACATTGCAATGCTCAGAGTTCTGGACTGTTTTTATGACAACTTGACACTTTATTATTCACAAGTAGTAGCATGTTTCCAGAAGTATTCTTTTCTTAGTTTCCATGCACAGATGCAGATCTAGGGTATTTTAGGCTTCTGAGCTGCTTAGACAGGACAGTTACTTCCTGCGAGACAGAATACTTAAGTATTCAAAGCACTCTGCTAAATGCAGCTCCTCAGCCTGTAATGTCCATTTTTGAGAGACTGTTAAAATTAACTGCTCTTTCAGTCTGGTTTTAGGGAGCTTCTGTTTTAGACAATCAATTGCCTGCATTTATAACATATGTGGTTCATAACCAAAGTAAATGCTACTTTATTCCCTTGCGTTTCAAATAGCCTAAGGTGCCAGAGCGCAAGCTGGCACCGGGGATGGGAGAGTGAGACACAAGACTGTACCTGTTAGAAGTGACAGCGAGTGCACTTCTTGTGAGTCATTCTGTTTCTATTGTAAAATCACTTAACAGGGCACAGGAGAATTTTTCTTCAGAGGTATTTGAGCTGAAGGCTTTTGGCTGGTTATTGCTGAAAACGTGTATTGGCTGTGGCTGTTTGAAATTTCTGCACAGTGAAAACTGAAGCAGTTGTTACTATAACAGTCCCACTGGAAAGTGCTTTTCTGCTGGAGTGTTTATCTAGCTGAAGAGGATGGTTAGTAATATATGGATAGCTCTGACTATGAGTAGGGATCATATTAAATCTGATTACCAATTTTGGCAGCTCTTTGTATGGAGGTGATATTTCTGTAATTATACTGTTTACTTGTTTTGAAACTCTAGCAGAGTAACAGGACCTCTATGTGTAGTGGGTGCTAAATAATGCTGAGTTTTCTGTGAAGTCATTACAAAAACAAGGGACCTTTATCTACTGGATACCCTTTTCTCTCCTATATAAATGTGTATGCAAATTAGCCCTGAATGCAGATGACAAAAAAATAAAACTCACCTTAGCATGACATTCTGTTACATCTGTCTTTTTAACTAATTTCATTGTAAACTCTTTTTTTTTGCCATTTTCACCAAGTCCTGGTGACATTTCTTCTGTCTTAAAAACCCTTCACAGAAAGGGTCATGTGTCATATGTGTAGTTCTGTAATTTTGGTTACAAGGGAGTTTCAGGCAGGTAGTCTATTCCTTCCCTGCTCAAAATGTTTAAATAAATCAGGTTGCTCATGGCCCTGTCCAGCTGAGTTTTGAACACCTCCAAGCGTGGAGATTCCACAGCCTCTCTGGGCAACTTTTCCTGGTATTTAACTGCCCTCTCTCAAAGGCCTTGCTAAAATTAAGGTATATAACATGCAATTCGCTTTCCTTGTCCACAGTGCCAGTCGCCCTCTCACAGAAAGCAAAGATGTAGGTCAGGTGTGACTTGGTCTTGCTAATTCTTTGTTGGCTTTTCCTAGTCACCTTGTCTTTCATGTGTTTCTTAATGGCTTCTAGAGGATTTATTTCATAGACTCCCCAGAGACTGCAGACTTTCCAGAGACTTCCCTCTTGTCCTTCTTGACGATGGAGGTAACACTTGCCTTTTTCTAGGCATCAGAAACCTTCACAGACTATCATGATCTTCAAAAGATGCTAGAGAGCTGCTTGGCAATGACATTAGCCAGCTCCTTCAGCACCTTTGGACGCTTCCCATCTGGTCCAGGGGGGTTATGCATACTTGGAAAGCTTCAGGAAAAGTCTTGCCAGTGAAAGCCAATGTAAAAAAGGTCCCGAGCACCTCAGCCTTTCCCGTGTTAGTTGTTGCTAGGCCTCCTGGGGTACTGAGCCAAAGTGCTTGTGTCAGTCTTCCTTTTGCTATTGCTGCACTGAAATCTGTGTTGTCCTTCCAGCTGAGTTTTGGCTTTCCTGAGTCTTTCCCTGGTGTGTGGGCAATATCTTGGTATTTCTCCCATGCGGTCTGTCCCTGCTTCCAACTTGTGGACTTCGTTTTGTGTTGGAGCTCAGTCAGGAGCTCGAAGTTCATCCATGCTGGTTGTCTTCAGCAGTTGCCTTCTGCACACTGGAGTGGACTATTCTTGGGCTCAGAAGAGGCTGTTGCTGGAAGTGAGCCAGCTCTCCTGGGCCCCTTTGCTGTCCAGGGAAGTTTCCCAGAAGGTGTCATGCCAAGGAACTCCCTGAACAGGCTGAAGTCTGTTGTTGTTATGTCTGGCACTGTGTTTCTGCTGTTTGCCTTGCTCCTTGGATCTTAAATTCCAGTGTCATGGTTACTACGGCCAAAATAGCCCTTGACTTTTTTTATCATTCTTCCTTGGGTGTAAAAATTGTTTCTCACAAGCAGTTCTGTTATTACCTGTGTTAAGAAATCTTCAAGTCTCCCAGATTGCTCGTGCTCATGATTTCACTTCGAGGAAATGGTTTCCAAATCTTCAGTGACTGAGAGTGATATTCTGTTCTCAAGGTTTGTTATGCATTACTAGAACAAAAACATTTCAAGGTACTAGGAATTGCAGAGGATGGACCAGAATAGAACCATCTATTTGATCTGAATAAGAATAAATTCAGAAAATTTGGGAAGTGTAAATAGCCAGCAGCAGCAGGTGCAGAGCTGGGTTCTGAACTCCATCACTGAGGCATTTTGTGCCACCTCACGGAGGTGTACTTGGTCACCTTGGTCAAGGTTTAATGCTTAAGGTAACTTTAAATGTTGCAGGTGAAGAAATAAGAGCTGTACAAATGGGGGAGAGGGGCAAGGACACATAGTGACCAAATAAATGGCTTGCACTGAATCTTTTAAAGCAAAGTCAAAGTACTGTCAGAAATAAGCTCTAATGGGAAGAAATGAATATTGAGATGTATGGTCCCTCCTTTTCCTCTCCCCTAGAGCTTTCTGAATTCATAAGGCAGTAATTTCTGAAATTAATTCTTGTCTCATTACAGGTCAGGAGGTTGCTCTTATGGAGTGAGTAGGCTATAGGCTCTATCTCTGGTTCTGTGTGTAATTATCAGCCTTCTAAAAATTGTGCAGAACAGAAGTTCACCGCTTTGCCTTCATCTAACAAATGGACAATGAATGTTTGCAGGCGGCTATATTTGTTTAAAAGCCATTTGGAGCAAATAGTTACTGTGACTGACACACTGAGTTGCCACAGGCTGCTGCAGTTGCTGAGCCCTCTGGTTACCTGGTGTTACTACCACAGACTAGGAGGATGGTGGAGCTTGAAGGGAAGACGTGTTTCCTACAGAACAGTTTAGGATAGCAAAGTATTCTCATGTTACTGCCAGGTTTGCTTATCCAATGCTATTTTAAGCTAATGAAAGTGTTATTTCGTCTTTGAATCGAGGTATGTATTTATGGTAATTTGGGAAGACTGTCAGGGTAACTGAAGTACTGCCAAAGCTGCAGATAGGATACAAATAGACTCTCATGTGGGCTGGAGTAGATCTCATAGTAATTTAGTAGCTATTGATGTATGTAGGAGGAATACTTAGTCCCCTTTTTCTGAGGTAAAAAGACTCCATTGGTAATGTAGTTCCTGAGGACTGTAGATGTTGCCTTTTAGAACAGGCTCAGCAATTTGTCTAGTCTTGTGTTTTATTTATAAGATCAAACTGTAGAACAAGGAGCAAAATTGTTTGAACACACAATCAGCTCTTACAGATAACCTAAACTGACTTTTCCTTTCATATGCATATGTTGGCTATATTTTGGCCTTTTAATGAAAAAAACAAGTAGTGAAGCCTTGGGTCTTGCTCTGGTATAGACTTACACAGTCATGGCCTGCGTCTCTTAACTGGCAGCTCAAACATGTTTCTAGGTCTCTCAGTTTAGATGTAGGAAAGTAGCTGGTTTAATTGGTAGAACCATTTTGTGTAAAATTGTATTGTCCAGAGGTGCTCCTAATAACTAGGGAGTTAGGGAGGGCTACCAAAGGCATTGAATATTACCGTGTGTGTCTAGCTGGGTTAACAAATCATTATGCTTCTAATACCCAAGGAATTAGTGCTCCTTATGGCACTCCATTTGAGTCATGTCTTCAGCATGCTTGATGTTAGAAAATTCTTTTTATATGAAAAACAAATGCATGAATAATTTTCTAATAGTGAATTTGAAAGTGTCTACTGAGTTTTTATTTTGTGCAACTTCATGTTAAGTTTCTGAAGCAAACAAATGCCCCTTCCAAGCAGAAATGATGGCATCTTGTAATGTGTCAGAAAACAGGAGAGAAATCAGCTTGGTGGTGTTTTTTTTTTCTAATGAAGAACCGCATAGATGCTGCAGACAGGAGCAGGGGGAGATTTTTGAGCCCACTGAAATAAAGGCAAGGGCATGGAAATGGGTGTAAATGACCTGAAAGAACTGAGAAACTTACTGTTTGAATGGACGGCTTCTATAGATGAGTTTTTATTTTTGGTATTCCTGTTTCTGTACAGATTAAAACAAACCCATTCTTCTAAACTTTTGTAAAAGTTGCAAAGTACTGAGGGATTGTGTTACTTGGGGAAATTCTATCAGTGATCCACTACTGCTATCATAGCCCATTAATTAGTCACTGATATTACTGTTGCAATGAATGTATATGCTGACTGTTTTGTAGACTAGATGGTACAGGCAACTCTTATTTGCCTTTTCCACACTGTTTGTCACGAGTATGAATTTTGAGCTCTAAATGCACGAAGCAGTGCAAGTAAGAGTGCTAATATTTTCCTTGGCTATGCCAGTTACCATGCCAACCATACAGCTATATTTTCTTGTGTAGTTCTTAACTCTGTTCAAAGCTTAGTTATTGTCATCCTGTTTTGGCTTCCTTTTTCTGCTTGTTCCCTATGTCTGCCTAGGATAATGTTCCAATGTGTGGAAATACTTAGGTGCCCTTCAGATCCTTCTCATTTGTTTTCTTTTCCTTTTGTGAGGGCCAGGCACTACTAACTGTTGTAATCACTGAGCAAGGACAGTAGGTTTGGCTTGCTTTAACTTGGATACCCTTTTCCAATTGAGATGAAGGCACACTAACTGCTAAATTAAAACTGAATGTAGATTTGTTTTTCTTAGTGTTTTTTTTTTATGAACTTTGCAGAAATTGCCTGTGATCCTTTAAGGGTTGTTAAATGATTGAGAACCACTGAAGTATCAAAATGTACGTGTACGAGGAAGCTACTGAAAACAATTGTAAGGTTCTGCCAGTAGATGGTGCAGTTAGTAAAAATATACTGTGGTGACTTCAAAATGAAGAAGCAAATTTTGAGGACCGGGACTTTGGAGACAAGGCCTTTGGCCTGTGAGACGAATGGTTTGTCTGATCTGGTATTTTGCTGTGTTGCAGTTTGCAACATGGTAATTTCTATTATTGAATGCAGAGGAGTATGTAGCTCCTGTAGTACTCGAGATTGATTTGGGAAGTAAACATGCAGGTATTCTGCTTAACTGTTGAATATGGTGTTACTTTAAATGACCTCTACCTTATGTGATGAATCTGACTGCCACAATGATCCAAGTCTTTTCAGCCCTTTGAAGCTTTCCAAGGGCACCTGCAGTTAGATCTGTTTGGAACTGCAGCACGCTGCACCTTGATTGCTCTGTAAACTGGAGATTTCCACATCTAAGGAGTAACAGCCTACAGTTGGTGTGAGTGTTTCTTGAGGACTGATATGTTCCCTAGAGATATTGTGAAAAATCGCTGTAGAAAATACTCTTTAGCATGAGCTTCACTGATAAGCTACAGATTTTTTTTTTTTTTTTTTTTTAATGTGGTTTTTAGAGGCTTTGCTTGGAAGTCTTTGTTGTAAAAGCTCAGCTTCTACAATACATCTCAAAAATACGAGGTAATACTGTGAGGGTCTCGGACATCTCCAGTCTTCCAGAATCTGAGCTTGCTGAAAGTGCTGTTGATGGCCATAGTTAAAGTTGTAAGAATTTTCTTTAAAGTTCTAAGTTGACAGGAATGAAAATGGTATGTGACCTCAGTCTGTGTGAAGCTGAAAGCGCAGAGATTGAGTATGAATTGACATTTATTCAAATGCGTACTCAAATTAGCGACTCTTTTGAGTACACAGTGAACAACTTCACAGCATTTAAGAATGTTTTGTGAGGACTTGTATTAGGCTTTTAGCCTCTGAAGTACAGGATATGCTATTGACTATAGAGCAATCAAAGTAAAACCGCTTTTTCAGTTCTCAAGCACAATTTAAAAATTGTAAAGACAGGATCAATAGCTGTCCCACTACTGTGGTTTTGTTTGAATAACTCTGTGGGTGCTGACTGTGTTTTAGGAGTGTTACAAGGTAAGAGAGGAATTAGGAATAGAAGGGAACAATAGGATGATAAAATGATTGTGCTTTTGTAAGTTTGGCTAAATAGAAGAACATATATAACTATCCTAATGGGTTGGTTATTTCAGCGAGTGCTAAGACCAGTATTTTCAGAAGCAGTTGGAGTTGGATCTTTTTTTTTTTCACCAGATGACCTTTATTGCAGTCTCTGCTCTCCAGAAATGGTAAATGCCTGCTCT
>VZSV01000039.1:1050450-1063849 GCA_013398735.1 Nothocercus julius | reverse complement strand
TTTTTTTTTTTTTTTTTTTCTTAAGATGATACTAACTAAGTATCTAACAGTTAAGCCATTCAGTATTAGTAGTATGTGGTGATTTTTATTTTTTTTAGGAAGCTGAGCTACTTTAAAACAGTCATCCAGCTTTTAAAACCACTTACAGGTAGGACAAAGATATTAAAACCAAAGCTCTTTCTGCTGCCTCTGCATGATATTGTCGTGTCCAGTTCTTGAGTTACCAAATGCTGTATTTAAAGTCCAAGCAGTGGAGCAAGTTCTGCTGCCAGCACTGATCTTGCTTCTTAGATTCGTGGCCCCTGATGAGCAGCCTTGCCAGTTTTTTCTGATGCCTGTTGGCCAGCTGCCAAGTAACGACTTTTAATTGCTAAGCATCTATGTGCGGTTATTGTGGATCGTGTCATGTAATATCTAAAATAACAGATGTTCCCTTGTGAAGTGTTACCTTCTCCCGTCTGATACTGGGGTTGTAAAATTTGCATTTCACTGTGGTTCTGTTACCGCTTGGTATTCCAAGGCTGGGGGTGGTTTCCAGGTGGCCTGTTTGCCAGACAAGGTTATGCTGGACAATTTACTGATGTCTGAATAGAGCATATTTTAGTTCTTTTGCTCGTGTTGTTTCTGTCATTGTTCCAAAGGCAGCAAGAGATGATGTGCTCTTAATCTTGAGTCTTCTCAGCTCTCCACAAGCAGTAGATGTGCTGTTAAGCTCACACAGCTTTTTTAATTAGGTAATTAGCAGTGGAATGATAGTGAATGCTAAGATATCAGGAGTGGGAAAAATAATAGACTTTCCAGGCCTTAACAGTCCATCAGCTACAGCAGTAATCTTTTAGTCTCATTTCTTTACCCTCTGATTTCCTTAGTGGTGCTGTCATGTCTGTAATTCTGTCCCTATCAATGAATCTGTGTAGCCAATTAGATCTGTCCCAGGTAAGCAGTTTTTACATTGCAGAACATAGATGCTTTGGCTACTCAATGGTCCATGTCAGCTATTAAGAATTTGATGGTCTTTTCTGAATAGCCTCTCAAAGAACAGCTTATCCCAGTTAGCTTGTGTAGTGCAACTGTGATATGTTTAGCCGCTGTGTGGATTTCTTGGTTGCTCTGTTTTTTTTCAGAAGAGCTTTTTAATGTTCAGTATCAGTTCAGGCAGTATCTCACAAATGTATATTGGGTCAAAATACATGTCCTTGCATAATAATAGCTTTTTGAGAAATTGATGCACAAACTGGCTTGCTATTAACTATTCATTTTTCTACTTAAGGAATGTGCTTATTGTTCAATATGTTTTTCCAACTGGGCAAAGCTCTGAAGATAGTGCTTAGAGTTCATCATTCCTTTTAAGCTTTTTTCCTTTTTTTTTCCATAATGATGAAAACAATAAAATGTAGTATTTTCTTTTACGCAGTGCATTTTTTGACTTTTTTTTCCAGACTGCTGTGTTAAGATGATTAATCACTCAGGCTACAAGATAGAACACTTTTCAGAGAGTCTTTTTTATCTGATAAAGGCTAAACTCATAGGGGAAAAAGGAGGAAAATACATTGGTGCTGACTTAGAAAGCAATTTGTGTAATTTAGAGGCAAAGCCATTTATTTATTTTTTAATAGCAGTTCTATGAGAAGAAAGATGCAAGAGAAATAAGAGGAAGTGCTAGTAGCAGTGTTATGCATGGCTATGTGAAGACAAAGACTAATTGTAAATGGGCTTAGAAATGCAGAGTTACAGTAAGGCGTTATTTCCACAAATATTTCTAAGCATGGTTGGCTACTTTGTAGCTTCAGAGACAAGCTAAACAAAGATGACAGAGATCCTATTGGATACTTAGGAGCTATTAGACTGGGCTATTTGTCAATGAGAAATGCTAATTCAGTGCACCTGCGTGGAAGACCTAATTCCGCTTTTAGTTAGCGTGTTCCTTGGCAAGTGAAGCCTCTGGATCCCTCGAATGACACTTCAGCACAGTGTCTTCCCTGCTTGCATAAAAGTCTGTGGGAGAAGGGATCTCTGGAACAACAGTTCCTAGGAAGCCACCTTGTTTTCTCTTCCAGGGGAGGTGGGCTTGATGTCCCATGAGCTTGGATGCTGCCTTGATCCTTGAGTAACAACAGGGATCTCATCTGAGTAGAAACCTAGGCTTGCTTATTTCTTCTCAAAATCCAGTCCCCTCTTCCTTTTGTGCCCCAGTGAATGGTAGGGCAGCTGTACGTTGCTGCCTGAAGCTACGTGCCTTGATGTTTATCCTGAGGTTAGCGTGAGCCAAACCTCTCTGTGCTCCCTTGCATGGCTACACGTGGCAGAGTTCGGAGCCGATCTGAATCCAGATAATTTTGTTGGCTGCAGGGGTTTTGATCTGGGAGGAAGAAAAAGAGGACTTTTTCTTGGGGGGGGGAAGAAAGGGAACACTGTCCTTTTATTTCACTTTCCATCTCGTTCTCTTACCCATCAGCTTTGAGTGAAAGCTTGTAGCTTACAGCTCTGTATCTTCTTCCAGTACCATTACCTTCTCTAGGAGGTTATTGCACTGCCAATGCACTGCTGCTGCTCCTGCCCCCTGCCCAACATAGTATCTAAAGAGGTCGTCAGTCAGAATGTCAGAATTTCAGACATTTTTCTAATAGGGAGACCACATTTCTTTATTTTTTTTCCCTCCTCAGAGAAAGGCAATATTTCTTTTCCAAGCAGAGGGTTAGAGAAGGAGCAACACTAAAATCTGAGGTGGTTTTGGAATGAAAAATGTGCCGAACAGAAAATGGTGGTATCTCACACCTTTCTATTTCCCACCACGACCACCACTTTTCAGATATTCAAGGGTTAATCTTATCTCAGAATAAAAATATTAACCCTCTGGTTCTGCTGGGGCTCTCCTGTTTCCCTTTGCTTATTGCTTATATAATATATGACTAAATTTTGGAGTTGTGTGAAACTTCAAAAGTTTTTAGAGATACTCTAGTATGTCCCACAGGTATGAGAGAGCCTGAGAGCGGTGGAATAGACTATGTCATCTCTGAAAACTTCTCAGCACTTTGGGTCTGTTGTGAGTCTGATCAGGTGGTGACATTTTTTTAGTTTAACTGATGTAGTTTCATATTTTTTTTAATAGAAAAACTAAAAAGGAAGCTTCATTTTGACAACAGTTACTTTTTTTCAGTCTTCCTTGCTCCTGCTCTCTTACCTTGACAATGAAAGATGAAAGACTTTTGCTACATGTTGTAACTGTCTGAGAGGCTATGTGTAGGAAACAGTGAAAATCCAGCAGGAAAGGTGGAGGTGAAAGTATTGAGCTATGTGTGTGAAGCTGTCATGTATGCGGGAATTTCTCATATGCAGCATATGGCATTTATAGCAGTACACACATAAACATGTTGGGTTTTTTTTTTGCCATCTGCAAACTCTAAACTCTTTTTGGAGGTACGGCACAGCTTTATTGGGCTAACAATTGTATTTAAGGGAAAAACAAGCAATGACAATAGCACAAATGATGCTTCAAAAATGAAGATAGGAAAAGAGCAGAGATCCTCCATCAGCTTTTTTATCCTTACCTAGCGGTTAGATCAGAAAAGTCAGTGGGACCTTGTATGTGTGACGAAGCACAGAGCATCGCTGTCTGTGGGACCCAGCTGGAAAGCATAACATTGTGGCATATTTTTGTCCTGCCAGCAATATCTTGTCAGCAGAATTGTCATTAATCCACTTCTTCAGGTCGCAAAACAGTTGCGAGAATAGCTGGATTGGCCCCATTGTCATGGTCATTACCACATTGCTTGGCTGAAGTTAACTGATGGCAAAGCCTGTGCATCACAATGTATGTGAAAATAAGGTTATACAGATTTGTTCTGGGACATTAATGCTTTTAAACTACACATCATGTTTTGCCAGCTTTCCTATATAGAGCTATAGGCTCTACAGCTTTAGGTGGTAGCTCAGGCAGCTTCTTACTCTGTTTGCTGCGATGAACAGGAATACGAGGGCATAATCAGAAGCTCCTAGTGTAGGCTAGGAAAACCTAAAAGATACCTCTATTTTTATTGAATTTACTCAACTTTTTACCTAAACAAGCAGCTCTTTTTGGATCAATTGTACTGAGGTAGATATGCAAATGAACTACGTGAAATTGTTTCCTGATCTGGCCAGAAATATTGTATACAAAGTCTTCTGCCTCAAAAACATCAAATTTAAAAAAATGAGATAGTTCTTTTTTAGAGTAGACTTGAGAAAGTTTTTCTGTGTATAATGTTTTGATTTGCATTGGACAAAAGAGGGTCAGGTGAACAAAAATCTGAATATTAGGGTTTTTATCATGGGGGAGAATATATGAAGTTTTAATGAGTTATTTGGAGCCTGAAAGGGAACAAGCATGGAATCAGAAGATTCAACATTGCAACATGAAAGGGGAGCAATACAGCCACAGTTCTTGAGCCTAGAAAAGGATGTCGGGATGTTGTTTTAGCACTGCTGGAAAATAAAGCATAACAATCCTTGATGAAATGTGTAGTAATAGTTGAGTCAAATGTTCATCTCAAAGGTGCTTTCGCTATGGAACATGAGCGTGTGCAAGTAAACATGATGAAGCTGAAGGATATGGATGATGATAATTATACTTGCAAAATAAAAATATAAATAAATCACTGGCCTTGACTACTTTGCTTTCAGTATATCATTAAGGAAATCTTTAAGACTTGTGTATTTTCTTTGTGTTTATGACTGCTGAAGCTTTGTAACAGTTTATAATCAGAAATAACTGGTATTCATTCCCATTTTTTGGAAATTGTGGACAAGAAGATTCTTCTCCCTGTCCCCCCTCCCCTGCCACACACACTCTTTGGTCTGCTACCTGCTAACCTGCAGGTGAAATCTTTCAGTGTTCTGGGGAGCTGTTGCAGGGATGAGCGTGGTTAGGTGGTGGGCTGCTTCAGGTTATTTTCTTTTTTTCCCATGCCCTGTAAGAGATCAAAAAGAAAATATGCATGATGACAAATGATTGCAGTTACTGACTCATACAGAGGCCATGCAGACAAAAATGGATGCCTTGTATATAGACTTTAAACTTATTTTGATTTGGAAATCAGTTGCCCATTCATCTGGATTATTTAAAAAAAAAAAAAATACTGTAGAAAAAGCCTTTAGAAGTAATGATGAGTGCTCAATGTTCTTGCAATTTGGGCTGTTTATAAGGGAGTTTGCCTGAGATTTTATACCTTTAATCACGTAGATGACCTTTCTCTTGAGGTGGGCATATACCTGATTAGGGGCTTGACAACATCATTGTAATGATGCCTTGATTCATCAAAACTATTAAACCTGTTCTTAAGTCTTGCTGCGTCAATAAGGGTGCACTTAGGTGTTTTCCTGAAGAGGGTTGCTCTAAACAAAGGCCTGAAAGAACCTTAAGGGGAATGTAATTTTTCCTACTAAGGGATGGGTGACCCTTGTTCTATCCAAGTTGTGTTTGGTTGTGTTGTGTGTTGTTTTTTCTTTTTTCTTTTTTTTTTTTTTTCCTCCCTCCAAGAGTTTTGGCAAGCTTTCCTGTTCAATATCTGTTGCAAGTATTGTACAATCAGTGAACAAAAAGCACTACTTGATTAATCACAAATAAACAATGCAGCCTTGTTTTGCCATGAATAAATGTTTCACAGAAAAAGACCTGTAAGAACAAAGATGTGAAAAGCTAGTTATTTAAATGGCTTTTAATGAGATGATAGCAGTATTTATGACTCCTTCTATAAGAGAAATGAAATGGCTACGCCTAATTATTGCTTCAGATCAGGTTTTGTTCATGTCTTGATATTTATTTTAGTAACGCTCTGTCCCAGCGAATATTTGTTTGGCATCCTGTAGAAAGCCACTTAAAATGTGTGCAGAGAGGTGCTGTCCAAGAATCCTAATAGAATGCTTCAGGGTTGGAGAGATTTCTTTTCTGTATGAAAGGACTTGTATTTGTGTACAGAGACTAACACCGTGATACACTTGGCTACTGCCTGGATTAATCAGTGATCTTTTTGTCAGGCCCAGTGGTAGCATATTAGTCTTTTGAGAGCTGGCTAGTGAGTGTATTTAGACTAGTGGATATTTATTGTTGGTAATGAAACACTTTTGAAAATGAAAAACACAGCAGCAGCACTGCAACACTTCCTTGCCTATGTTGGACAAAATCCCATAGTTCTTAAGACTCATCTAATGCAAACAAATTGTGCTTAAGCAAAGATTATTCCATTATATACAGGAATGGAAATACAGTATGCTATTGCTAGCCTGTGTATGGCCATGGTAAGTGGTAGGATGCAGTTTTCTGCATTCCCTAATAGAGAGGATGTTGTAATGAAGTGTTTGGTGGTAGCAGCAAACTCATACACAGAATTCAAGAACAGCTGCCGTCTTTTTGTGTTAAAATGTTGCCTTTACTTCAGGGACTGTAGAATAAAGAGCCAGTTTGGAATCTCTCCAGAAAATTATTGAAATGACACCTTATTGTTTGGAACTGTATAGACTTTTGCCATATATCAAGGTCACTGAGTTGAATGAGTAGGTACTCTTGATAAAATGGAGTTTGCCTATTTAAAATGTGTCTTTTTGTCTTGATAAAGTTTAAATAAACATTTTTGAAAGTGTTATAGCTAAGGGTTTTTTTTATTTTTATTTATTTTTTTTTCTCCTGATCCTGTTTTTTTTCTTGCCAGGGCTTTTTTGGTCAGTTTTGATTTTAATAGAAGCTTTCACATGGCCACTCAAATATTTTGCACATTGAAGGCTTGAAGAGAAGGAAGATGCTGACTGCTCAGTTTCTGGCACTGATGCTTACAGGTGTGCCCCTTCTGGGGAGGGGTGCGTTGGTCTTCTGTGCCTATGCAAAAGGGGTAGTAGTTTTGGATCAAGAGAGTTGTTATTTTCCTGGTGAAGAGTTGTTCTCACTAGGCCCATCATAGGAAAAATAGATGCATCTCTGTTTTAAAGATTCATGATAGTTGTGTTTTCACTGTGTTTCTTGGATAAACTGGGATTTGCTTTTGAAAAGGAGGCAAAATACTAGTGCGACCATACAATGCAGACCACGGTATTCTTCACCATTACATGAGGTCCATATTCAGGTTTCCATTCTCCTTGAATTAGAATGGTCGTCTGAACCAGATGAGTACCCAGATACCAAGATATTAGTTATTTTGGGTTGGATTTCATTCCTTCTGTTGAAGATCATCTATTTCATGCCTGTGAATCAGGGTATAAACATACATTAGTTTTATATTAAAAGCTTTACAGAAAATGCCTTGTAACTAAGGTTAGATAGGAATTAAAAAAAAAAAAAAAAAAAAAAAAAAAAAAAAAAAAAATTGTATCATTGTGTAGCTATCTGGGTAAGGAAATGAGAACCTGCATGCCCCAGAGATGGCAGGGCCTGCAACTTGGTTTGTATAGCCAAAAAGCCAAATATTTACTACTTTTGTTGTTTCTGTCATGCTGTTATTGAATACTGCTAAGGTCAGCATAGCTGGCCAAAGTCACTTCAAAGCCATAGTTATCCATCAGCAAGGGCGAAGGCATCACACTTTTATTCTAGGATTTCTATGGGTTATATCTCAGAGTACTTGCTTTCTGCTTTGTGCCTGAAAATCCATAGTGTTGACCCCTGTCTTCCTCATAATATCTTTTCATAAGGGAAGATTTTCCAGATACACTTAGCTGACTGGGTGACTTCAGAAGAGCAGACTTATTAACCACTAAGCCAGCATAAAACTCACATGTGCAGTTACTGCAGAAATGGACAGTGAACAAACACAAAAGCGATACCTCAGAAAGGAAGAATAAATAATGGCATGATGCTAATTGTCTTCTGTAGGTACTGCATGGTGGGGGTCCCCAAAAATTTATTTACTGTCTGCCTCCTTTTGTCAATGATAGGAGTTTCTCTCATCCCCCTACGCCAGCCTGCCAGCAACCTCTTAGAGAAGTTCTCAGGATGCAGGGTGAAATGTCAGGAGTAATTAGACAGAGCGTTGCTATAAATTTCTGTGGCAAGAAACACGGCTAGCAATTACCTTAGCTGTGGTCTGGCCAGACTTGGATTCTCTCATATATAAGCAATTTGATTAAACAGCTGGGTGAATTAATTTTCCTTTATCTGCTTCTAGGTAGGATGAAATGTAACAAACCAAATGAGTTGGGAATCCAAAAGCTGTCAGTCTGCCACTGATGAGTTTAATTCTGATCAAATACCTTCTCTGTGCAAAATGCTGAACACTTGGTTCTTTGCCTGACCTTGTCAAGTTGAGGGGCCTTTCTAGAGAGAGGTTGGGCTTTTAAGTCAATGATAGGTTGTTGCTGACATGCATCAGGCTTGGATGAAGTCCTAATGCATGTGTTTGCAAGTGTCAGTTGGCATTATTTTCAAGGTCAAAGAGTGGAAGATCAGTAGCGCAGATGAAACCAACAGGCCCTGCAGATGCCTATCATACTTGATAAGTAACACAGCCTGGTGACTCAAGCTAGGAATCCAGCTTAAAATTTGTTTGAAAAAATTCGGCTCCGAGTTGTGTAAGCATTATACAACTGAATCGTTATTTGAGAGTAAAAATAAGAAATCGGAAACCAAGGTTTTGGAATGGAGTGAATCATAGGAATTACAGAAAGTTCCAATGACTAAGCAAAGCTATTGAATTTGATGCTCTGTCAAGATGTAAGAGGGCATTTGGTGTGATTATGACTCAGCACTTGCGGGTGAGTCATTGCTCATAGGAGGACCCTGGTGCTGTTAGTTTTCTGGTTGACAGAAAAGAGGGGGTGGGATAAGAGTTAAACTTCACAGAATTATTAAATCTTCCAAATACAAAAGAGAGGAGGAGGTTTTACCCCCACTTAAGATTATTTTTCTTGCAAGAGTCTTTATTTTTCAATTGTGTGAGATATTTTCAGTGGGCCAAGATGACTTTTCACAGGAATTCTAATTTTTGCAAAATAAAATGACAAGTCTCCACTCTAATCTGAGACTACACTGAGCTTTAAAAAGAAAGCTTTAAAGCAATGCAGTCATGAAAAACCCACACTCTTTTAAAATACTTCACATTAACCCCTTTGTAAGGAGATTATAGTGGGAGAGAACGCCAGTACAAACAACAAAGCTTTGAGGATATGCAATCATTTAGTGAAATACACATGCCTATAGAAACTGCAGAAATGCAACTCTGTTTTTAACAGAGATGACCTGAGAAGTGAGCAATAGAGGTGAGATTACAGGACTAAAGCAGCAAGCTCCTCGCCTCAACCCTATGTCTGCATGTGCACCATTTAAAAGGGTTTGAAATGGGTCCTAAAGACTGCATCCAACCCCAGAAAGGGTCCCTTGGCTTCAGGCATGGTGACGGTAGCCTTGACCTCAGAGTATCCCTCTAAGGTTAGTTACGTGGCGAATACCAGCGTTAGGGTGCTGGTCCCTGGTACCTTTGGGTGTGCTTGAACACGCTCCTCCTTTTAGCACCTTGGTGTTTTGTCAGGGGGAGCTTGCATTTGGGACAAAATCCCTGAGGGATTCTTTCACACAAACCAAGGTGTTCATCTTCATGCTGGTGAAGAATGATAATGTTAAATGTCTTTTGGAGCTTTGAACTTGTTTGTTAGTAGACACAGGGGGTGCACGGTATGCTGGTACCCCATGGACCTGGCCAGGGTGCTCTGGTGTGTTAACCTGTTGTACCAGGTCTAGGGGTCAGGAATGAAAATGTTTTCTTCCCATATTCCATTCACTGAGACTGGCAGAGACCATGGGAAACTTTAGCTTTTACTGCCAATGTACAGCATGATTAACTGCTCTAGATCTCCTAAAAACCCTAAGAAACAAGATTTTTGCTGAGATCCAGGATATTGGGAGAGCTAGTGATTTCTTCCTTCTGCCTGTGGCAGTTTGTTTTTTGGCCCTTTTATTACAGTTCTCAAATATTTCAAGGCTTGAGAGAGTTTTATGTGGTTGTAGGCTGCAAGTGTCAGGAAGAGACATCAGAGCAACTTGAACAGAATAACTGGCGTGGTGGAGAGGCTGAATGTGGTGACCTTGTTTGACAAACGTATGGTAGTAGGTGTACTTGCAAAAGAATTTCAGGAGCAGCATCAATTCAAAAAGATTTAAGCTATGCAAACCTGGTATGATGTATTGTAAAATACCTGCAGTGTGTGTGTCAGGTTACCTTATTTTTCATCACACAGCACAATAAAATTGCTATAAGGGACAAAGAATTTGTATGTGCACATGGCCTATTTTGATCTCCAAACTTTCAAACAGCACTAGAGTTTCAAATGTGAACTTCTCTAACAAGTTTTTCAAGTCTCTCATGGAAATGTGATTAGGTGTTTCAGGTATAAAAGCGCTCCAGTGCCACCACTGTAAGCAGAGAAGGAGGCTTTCATCATCTGGCAGTGTTACATCAAAGAAAGTAAAAGAAGATTAGACATAGACAAGGCCTGTGAAATAAATCTGCAGGATTTAATAAATTAGGATGGCAATTTTAAAGAAATCTCTCATTCTTCTTTTGCACATATATGTTCTTTCAGCACTATGAAGAATTGGTGTCATTGAGTGACAATATTTCTTTCCGTTGTGTTCTCATCACATAAGCTTTTCTAAAGTATTAGGTAGTTTAAGGGGTAGCTGAGTTAACATGGAGTTAGCCTTAAGTCCTAAGAAATACGTATGTGGAAAAATAGCAAGGCCTTATTCAAAACGTTTCATGATTAGTGTTATGCAGGTTACAAAGGAAGACAACCTCAGAAAGCAAGAAACAAAGGAGAAATGAAATTCCAAGTTAGTACGTTCTTTCAGTCTTGTTTTGTTACAGTACACTGACTCAATGATGCCTCTAGTGTAAGAACATCTTGGACGTGAGTCCACCCTCTGCTCCTGAGTCCTCAGAACATGGTTTTGGTTTTGTATTTTCAAATCAGCTGCTGTAGCTTGAGTTTATAGGTCCTATTTTAAAATGCAGTCTAAGCTCTGAGAATTAAAAGTATTTGAAATAACTTTAAAATATTAAACTTGTAGTGGAAAATATGCAGCGGAGAATATTGAAGTAGTTCAAATGGCAGTGTTATATTCTAGGGTGTTATCTTGAGTATTTTGGAGAACTAGATCTGTTGCCAAAGTTCCTAACTTTGAGAATCCTTATTAAAATGATCAGAGAGAAGAATGGTTCTATTTCTCATGAGTTTTTGAGATTAAGTTGTGACTTTTTCTTTTCTGAGTTAGAACGAAGCCTGAGTGTTTTGATGATACTGCAGAACAGAATTGCAGTGAAGTTGCCCATTTTCCTTTTAAAAGGTCAGGTGTCTCTAGATGAAATGAGATCCCAGTGCATCCTGAATATCTTCCAGATGAAATCTTTGACCTGTTTCACTGGAAATGTTCTAGGCTTAACTGCAGAGTTTGTATGTGGGTTGTTTTTTAATGGGACAGAAAGCAAACTGTTAGCAAATCTGAGACTGTATGCAAAGAATTGAACCAAAAGAATTCAGAGGCAAGAACTTAGGGCTTTTACTAGAGCCAGCTTAGCCTAGAAAAGCCACTGATTTGGCTGAGACATTCCTGAGTGTTTTTTTTTTTGACTTTTTTTGTCTAATTCATAAAACTGCAGTATTGTTTATTAGCAGAAATTTTTCTCTACTGGTAGTTCCAAGTGCTGCCTTTACTTCCTAAATATTTTTGCTGCCTTGAAAGCCAATGGTAAAATACTTCCATAGGTGGTCCACTTAACACAGTTTTTATTCAGATTCTTTGGGAGGAAAGCTATTTCAGCAATAGATAAAAAGCAGTAGGGAATAAGGATGAGATGTTGAGTTGTCTTGTCAGGCAAAGCTTTTAATCTTCTGTGAGCATCCAACCTCAGAAGTAGTGTTTTCAATGTCTTGGTTGCTGAATTGTGTTTGTTACTAAGAACACTTGTTACTATTTGGAAGGTAGAACTCAGGGCTTCAAATGTCAACTTTTTCTTTAAAGTACCATTATCTTTACATTCTCCTGGTAAGGTTTCTTCAGTCTATTGATTGGCAAGAGATGCTTTTTAGTCTGTAGACATTGCAATATGAAAATCTTTTCCCCGTCTAAAAGCAGAGATAGATAATACTTGAAAAGGAATGAAATATTTTTAACTTAGATAAACTTTTTCATTGAGGAAAGGTCAACAAGGTGTTAATATTCCCCTTTCTGAATTTACAAACTGCATTACCATCCAGTTCTACCTCTGCAGTACTTTAACAGGTGGTGGTTGGAGCCTTTAATAGTAACTACAATGAAAGATAAGCTGTGGATGAACATTTCCATGGTATTTTTTTTTTTTTTTCTGGGGAGGAGGAGACCTTACAAGAGTATTATCTTGTGTGATGTTCTCTTAACTCTGCCTCAGATTTACTAACTATCATTCTGAAATTTTTTGGACACTTTTGCTTAGTTGCCAAGATGAATGTGGGCATAAAAATAGCCTGCTTACAACTGGAGAAAACATGGCGGGAATTGCTGCAGATGGATCACTTAAGTGATGATTTTGATGCACTGAATAAAATCTGCAGAAGGCAAGTGAGATGAAAGATTAACTACAGAAAACACTGTAGAACACATTTTAGAAAACAGTTCGAGTTGCATGTGTCTGTGTAGCAACTTAATATAAAGGTAAATCTTCAGGGGTTAGCTGAATAAAGAAATATACTAGGTGACTCCCAAATTCATTGTAGTTTTTAGTAGTCTATTTACAACAAATGAATGAAATATTAACCGAGATGCATAGGTTCTCTTGCATGATGGTAAGAGTTTGACCTTTCAGGGTTAGAAAACAGATTGATAGTTTCTTTGAGCAAGTTGTATCTTGAGACATTAACTTGTAATTACTGCTGATTTTGGCTCAGACAAAAAGATTATTCAAGGTACAGTAGGATACTGTCTAGAATTCCAATTCCAGCTAAGACGCATCCATGTAAGAAGCACTGAGCGAAGCTTCTCACTTCTTGGCATTTATATATATCCATCATGGGGGGGAAAAGTGAAGGAAAGTTCTGAAAGTCAAAAACCTGTCTGTGACTCTGAGAAAGTTTTTCATTTTACTTTCAAGTGTAGCTGATTCTGTTTTGAGGTAGCTCGGGCGTTAAACATGGATGAAGAAGACCGTATTTAGTGCGATGTTTACTTGTATCTTCATGGAAGTCACAGTTGTAGGTGCTATCTGTAACGTGTTCTGTCAGAGTCCCAGCGCTGACTTTCCTGCTCTTCTGCAGAGAGTGGAAGAAAGACAGATTCAGTGGGTTCTCTGTGTCCTTGTCAAGCTCACAGGCAACTACTGAAAACTTAAGGTTTTGTCCTTGTCTTATGCTTAAACAAGAAGATACCTTCCTGTTTGTTTTGATATTTCTTGCCTAGTTTTTTTTTTTT
>VZSV01000039.1:1023648-1050250 GCA_013398735.1 Nothocercus julius | reverse complement strand
CTCCTATGAAGATCTTCCCTTATTTTTCTGTCTGTAGTTAGGATTTTTCTGCAAGTGGAAGTGCCATAGATTGATCTGTTTGCAGCCAGGTACCCTTGCTATCACAGTGAAGATTTCCCATTTTGAAATGTTGTCCAGTTGTGTTTGGGAAATTAAGCCTTGTTTCCCTTTTGGTAGTGGCTGATTAGCTAGCTATCCTTTCCTCAGTATGAACTATTAAAGCAGAAGCTACTAGTGTATTCATATTGACTATCAAGCCAAGTATTTATACATACACATCAAAAAGCTCTTGACATCTTTTGCATTATCAGCTTTCTATATCTAATACTGCACATACTGCAGTATTAATAAAGATGGTGATTAGTAAAAAGACAGTTTGTTTGGATACCTCCTCTAAAGTCGTGCAGGAATTTTGTTAGATGTCAATGAAAGGAGAAGTGGCAGAAGGGTGAAATGATTTGGATGGAGGTTTGACTCTGCTGTCAAGGACTCTGCCCTCTGTGAGGCCAGGTAAACTTTTTCTGAATTTTCTGAAATATGCTTTTGTAAGTGCAGAGAAGCAATGAAATGTACTTCTGCATGTGAATGGTTTGTGCTTTCACGCTCCTCTTCCACATGAACTGTGCATATGTATGCACATTTGCATATACATGTATTTACACATTCTACATGTATGATCTTTATATATGTAGAGATAGTAAGCATTTTTTTTTTCCAGCTTCCAAATACAATATTGGGTACTTAGAAGAAACTGGAGATTCTATGTGCAGAGACTAGATATTGTGCTTTTAATTTTGAGCCCATAAGGTAAGAATTTATAATGGAAGACTAGGAAGACCAATGTCATGCAAGGGGTCCTATATTGATTCATGTAGTAGTAGTTTTAGCTTCAGAAAAGCATTTTTTGCACAGTATGTTGATGTTGTAAAAATGAAAAACAGATGCCCATTGGTGCCTCAGAAATGACAGGGAAAAGGATCTGGGAGATGAAGTACAGTAAATAAGATGAACATTTGCGCTAGCAAAAGCAATGCTGACGCTAGGTACATCTCGATACCTCCGTTGCATCATGTGAATTCTGTTAATTCCCATGTGGTCTCTAGAAGCGTTTCTGGCAGTGACAAGGTCTTTGCTTGTCTCAGTGCTCCACGGGCCTAATGTGAAGGTAGGGTGTAATGGATTTACCGGTGTTACTGTAATTGTCCTTCCTACGGAGAAACCTGACACTTGACACAGAATAAATACTTTGTCGTCCAGTGCTGAAAGTGCAGGTGAACACACTGGTGCCTTTCTATCTTTTCCCATGCCAGAAAGGGCAGAAGGCGTTCATGTTTCCCTCAGCCTGGCTTTGTGTAGACAGAGCATTCCATGGCGCTAGGCGTGCAGAGAGGTGCAGCGGAGGATTCCTGGGGGCGGCTGCAGCTCAGCTCTATGGATCCGGCTGCTCTTGGATGGCCCAGCAGAGGCCCAACCTCTACAGAAGCAGAACGCTGCTTTTGCAGATCTTAGTACGTGTTGAGCTGACCTGCACTATGCTATGGCTAAGAAGGTCTCCGATCTGAAGCGTTGGGAAAAACACAATGATATGTGGTAATAGCTCATGGATATTTTATTTTATAATTCCCTCTAGTGATGGCCATCCCTGAAACTATATACACAGGTGTCGTACCTTTGCTTTTTTTTTTTTTTTTTTTTTTTTTTAAAAAAAAGCAAAGTAAATCTACTTCACTCTGAGAACAGAAGTCTTACAGATTCTTGTTCCCACAGATTCATCCGTGTGGAGGAAGCTTGAATAATACGTAACTTACGCAACAACAAAGAAAAGACCCATAACAACAACAACAAAATAAACACAGGAAAGTGAAGAACTGCACATGTTTGCAGAGGAAAAAAAAAACAAAGCATTGAAATGGTGTGTCTTTACTTTACAGAGGAAAAACTTCACACAGGAAAAACCCTGTGTGTTAGTGCTGTCAGTGTTATGTCCTCTTCCACTCAGGCAGAATAGAACTGAGACTTTGATAAAAGTGAATGTGTGTTAAGTATGTTTCTGCAGTGTATAACTCAGCAAATGGAAGGCTTCGGTTTTAGGCTGAATTATAAAATGGAAAGATACAAGTGGGAGCTTTGAAGGGAAGAGTTAATGTGGATAACACACAGTGGGGCAATCAAGAAATGCCCACTGAGTCAGCAGCCAGCCGTGCCCTGACGATGGTGTGAGTGATAAGAGTGTGACGATGCCTTACAAGAGAATATAAAAATGATCTTAACAGTGTATTAATGAAGTGAGTATACTCTTAGAAACGTTGACATGGGATTTTTAATTCCATGACTTTGGGCTTCTATTTGTGGTTTTTATCAAAGGCAGTGTCATTTGGAGTCCACTGTTCTCATTAGGGTAGCATGGTGCTTGCTGCAGTACTGCTGCTCAGGTGAGGATATTGTCCACCTACCATTTGTTATGGTAGCAGGGATATCCTCAGGCAGTGCTTTAGCCCGAGACCTCCTCAGAGCTGAAATGCTTGCTCATAGAATGAAGTGGGTGATAGGTCTGCAGGATGAAGTGCTGGATCATTTCATGGAAGAGTGGGGTTTTATTCTTTTTTAAAAAAGCAACTATCAGTGTTTTGAATAGAAACAACTTGTTCAGAAGGAAATAGAGAGACGCTTTGTGCAAACCAGTGAAACAAATCTTTTTGCTTGCTGTTGTGAAAGGAAGCCAGGATGTAACGAAGTTGTTTCCAAAAACTGGAACTGCTCCTTGGTGTTGTATAGTGTTGGACAGAGTGGCAATATGCCACATTCTGATCACTTCCATGGTTTTGTTACCATTTGTTTTCATTTCACAGTGAAATCAAGAAGAGCTTTCAAATGCTCTGAATCATATCTGAAAGGTTTTTATTTCAAGTCTTTCACCTGACACCAGACCCCAGTGCACAGAGACTGTCTTGCCAAAAACAGTGATCAGCGCATCTGTGTAAGCTTCAGCTTTGAAGGTGCATTTCTGAACATAAAGGATTTTATCAAAGGAAATCAGTAGTAATTTTTAATATTCCTAACAAACAACTAGTACTCAATTACAGTGAAGAGAGATTTGAATCCTTTTGCTTGGTCATAACTGGCACTGAATCCAATGCAGCCTCTTATCCTCTTGTTTAATGGGATAGTACCAAGAGTAAAAGTGGACTGTACTTTCTGTCCTGATAAATTGAAAGCTGAAAGGAGACTTTTTTTTTTTTTTAAACTCGTCTAACTTGGCTCATTTCTTTCTCTTTTCTGAGTATTGCTGATGAACTGTATCAGAAATCAGGTCGAGGCTGTGCCAACAGCTGTGTAGTCTGTGAAAACTGTCATTGCAGTACTGCCTGTGCGCTGAGGGCAGGCGGCTTCTTCGTCTCCCTACAGAGATTGAAAAGATCAAGCTGTTTTTCTCATGTTTGACGAAAACATTGAGTTTGACTGTAGGAGAGCCTGCCTGCAGTGTGCTAGCCCTGATCTGCCTTCATTCTCAAAGGGAGGCAGTGGTAATAATGATGAACAATTCCGTGGGGTGGCACATAAGAGCAAGAGGTTGCCCTGCAAGCTCAGCCTCTCCCTGCTTGTGATGCTTGCTGTGTGACACAGGTGAAAAGGTATGTCATGTTGCTGTTTGTGCCGCTTAAAATCAAGCGGTATCTATTTTTACTTTCCCAGACCTGAACATACAGCTGTGTAAAGATGTTTTTAAAAGGACTAGCCTGTATCTGATTCGATAAAACATTTTTAGTAAATTTATTTTAGGCAATTAAATCAGTTAATGGAAGTGTTGAAAGGAAGTAGGGCACTGGCTTTGTATATGTCCATGTTTTTGGCTACGATTCCTTAACTGTAAAGGGAGTTGCTATATAATTCTCCCTTTGGCAAGGTCTATGCATCACCATGATGCATCTATAAACAGAGAGTGAAATGATCCTACTCTGTTGGATGAAGCCAGTAATTCACTAAGCGCTCAGACCTGCACTGAACTCTCCTTCAGGGCACATTGTGTCTCTCCTCTGTTCAAACTGGGGAAATGAGACTCTCTGTACCTCAGTGAATGTGTATTGCTTTGCAGGGTGAAGGTCTAGAAAACCACCCAGCAGTAACATGTGCTAATTTGCCTGAAGTGGACAGGGCCTCTTGCCGGGTATATTGCACTCTGGCGTATTTTCAGCACGCCTGCTGGAAACTGCTTCTACTGCTCAGCAGATGCTCTGTCCTGCTGAAATGTGTAAACCAATTGCTGTGGTTAATGATTATAGCTGTTAAATGTTTGCTTCTAGTAACTTCTGCAATATGCCAGGCTCTTACAAAATATAAAAGATGTTTCCTTTCCCATTTGAAAAGCATTTAGATTTTTCAAGAATTTCCATTTTAGGTTTAACTTTGCTTCAGACTGCATGTGGCTAATAGGGGATAGGAGTTTGGAAGTCAGGCATTGGGATAGTGAATTGCTATTGAAGTAATTCCAGTCTTGGGAACCTGTGAAAAAGATATCCTGGTTATTTCAGCCAGGAGAGATCTCTCTATATAACATCTTCAAGTGAGGTAAATGCAAAGCTGTGCAATGTTCTCTATATTCTTATAACTGAAAAATATTTTTTAATGCACTGGAGAAGTGTGCACTGATACTTCATGAAGATAAAGTGGTGCCTAGTCAAAGCTTTTATATTTTAACAGAGAAAGATTACTATTAGTTTAAAAACAGAATGGTAGAGTACCCAAAGTTATTTAAAGATTCTCTGTGCTAGTGAGATAATTATTTGGGGAGATATCAGAAGCCTTTTTAGTGTTATTAGCACACATCTTGATTAACAAATTTCCATAATTACAAGAGTTACGGTACTATCTTAAGTTTCATGCCAAAGGAAAAATGTTTCTCTTGGCAGAACTGAACTTTTAGGGAGAATTGGAAATAATGACGTGCCAAACATGGCCATTACTGTGATTTTTGTCCTTAGTTCTATTATTCCTTTAAAAAGCAATGTATGCTTCATCTATGGGCAAGTTCATCATGCTATCTCCAAATCTGATGTGCATCATCATTCTATGTACTTCCTCTCTTTAAGTGTGTCTTTTGTATTTTGTGCTTTTATTGTAATACGTTAAAAAGGTCACATGTTCCTTCCTTTTACGTGTTAACATGTTTTCTCTCACAAGAGCATTGCACAGAGAAATCCGATATATGTTTTTAATGTTACTTCTGTGCTGTGTTTCTCAGTTGTCTAGGCTCGTAGGCTGTCTTTTACTGCAAGATAACAAGAAATTACATAGTTCCTTTCTTTTCTTCATGTAAATGATCTTTGCTTTTTTTTCTTTGAAAAATTCAGTCCTTGCTTTATTTACTTTTTGCTTGGATAAGTTCGAAAGCTTCAAGACAACTTTAAAGGGAGGGGCTGGTTGACAGCTTGCCTAGAAAATGTCATGTTATTGACCTTTCCGTTATTGAACGGTTCCTAGTCACTGGTTGGTGAGACTATAAGTAAAGTTCACTGTGTGATTCACTCTCTATTACTTGGTTAGGTATGTCCCACTCTGCTAGTAGATTTCTGTTCACTGTGTGGTATCTTCTGTTTCATGTAAATTAATAAACTTTTCCACAAGACTGACGGTTTACACGAGGTGAACTGTAAATTATTGTAAATTTACACAAAGAACCCTAGATTAAGTTTACATCAGTTAAAGACCATCTCCTTATTTGTCTGATGCACATGATTGCTGCAGCTGTTGAACAGTTTTTATTATTCAGAAACTTGTTTTTCATTAGAGTAGTTGAACACCTTTTTAATTAAAATTTAAAGTACATTGCTAACTTTATTTAAATATCGTGTGTCATTAGTATGTACCATGCAGATTTTTAGAACTGTCTGAATCAAAGATCTTTCTGTCCTGAAGAATTTCCGGAGCATTTTCCAAACTGGGCACAGGTATGAGTAGACTCCCTTGAAGTACTTTTAATTAATATAACCAGAGTCAGATAAAGATATGTGCAAAGAGAGTTTCTCCCACCACTGAACTGAACCCCTTCTCGGGGTGAGGACTGATCTGTTTCATCAGTTTTCTGGTTGTATGAATTTATTGATTTCCCACCGAAATGCAGTAGAGAGCTATAGGCCCTAGGTAAGGGGATTGCATAGTAAGCTTCATGAATTACTTCAAGGTGAGAAGTGGAGAAGGAGCTATGTGCTGTCAACAGCTTTCCAACCTGAGCTCTGTCACAGCTGTGTGTTAGTCCTCCCCTCATATATGCATGTGGTACTGACATTTTATATTCACTTAAGAGATGCAGAGCAAGAGAGAACTGCGTACCTGGTATCCAAGTGCAGCTGAGGGCGGGTGTGGGGATGGATCTAGACTGTGCTGTGTGGTTTCTCTATGCTTGAGAAGGGTGCTGGCTCCTCTGCTCTGAGAGACAATAATCTTTGACTGCACTCGTCAACCTGACTTTTGGATCCAGAGTCCATGTCCTAATATTGAACTTAGGAAAAGGAAGGCAATTTTAGAGGTCATTTCAGTGCTCTGGAGATCAATTAGATCTTTAGTGTTGTCCTGAACATGACGTGCTATTGAAAATCAAGTACCACTGAATTGTCAATGAGGTGCAGGCAGTCCAGACTGTGAAGGTGATCTGTCTTCATTGGCCCTATGTATGAGCTTTGATTTACCTGACCTGAGAAGGCTACTTCATGTTATGATACAGCTGAAAACATGCCATTCTTTGAAATATATTTGTTAGCTGCTGGTAGCTCAGCCCTTCTTTTGTCTCCATGTTAAGTAGATATATTGGAGTCAGTAAGACCTGAGAGTGTACAAAGTTGAATGACTAGGTCAATTTTTGCACACAGCCTATCTGTACAGGGTGCCTCTCTTCAGCTTGCATGGACTTGACATTGCTCTTCCAGCAAAACAAATTAAGTGATTCCCTTCCAGGGTAAGGTAGAAATTTCTCACTTTAGGGGTTGTTCTCTTCAGATTTGAGAGTGCCCCAGTCCCCTGGAGCATTGCCTATTATTTAATTATTTCATGAAACCTCATGAAAAGAATCTTACAGAACGTGGTGAATAGTGTAGGTGGTGGTGATGCAGATAACCATGGATGATGACCACCTACCATGTAAGTTATTTCTCATTATGGAGCAGTGCTGTTTGGTTTAAGGAGCTCCCAATAGAGGAATAAAAAAAATACAAGGATTTGTGCCCTAGGTGTTAGAAAATAATTTCTTAGAAAAACTTTAGTTAGCTTGGAGTGTTTCATGTCATAGAAGGCAGTATAATGCAAGTTTAGTATATAGTACCTAATGTCCAGTCATGTCCCATAAGGAAAGGAGACAATGTCTTCATTGCCATATAGGACATACTAATCACGTAAAATGGCAAATTTTTGTTCCTAGAGATTTGTAACTGTAATCAAGGCAAACTTTACCTTACCTGCTGAAAATACCTGATTTTAAAATCGAGCTTTTTACTACTACTGTCCATTTAATTTTATAAATCATGTACTTAATCAGTGTGTACTGTAATATAGGAAGCAGTTGCTTGTCCTTAGAGTTTCGTTTTTACTGATAAGATTATACAATAACTGATGGGAACATCCTCAATATCTTGAAATGTATGACAGTGAATTTTTCAAGTGAGATTTCACGAGGCACAGACTGGCTTCAGTAGGAGAGCAGCATCATATGAGACAGAAGCTGTGTTCTAGGAAAAGGCACTGAAATGCAGGAAAAAGTTAACTTAAAAGGACAGTCCCTTCTGCAGACACATACTAGGATTAATCTCAAGTTCTACTGCTGCTTTTCTTGATTAGCAAGAAATGAAAGTAAGCTCAGAGAAGGGGGTTAGAGAGCACTTCCGGCCTGACTTTGGCCCGGTTTTCCCATGGCCTGACAGGCAAGATGTGCCGTGGCTGCCTGGAGTCTTGTAGCCCACACAAACGTGTTATGGGCTGAGGTGTCATTTTGTCAGGTGGTGTGCAGGTGTGCAATGCTCGCTCCTTCCCGGAGGGCTCGGGAGGGAAGGTCGTGTGCGTTTTCAGTGGGACCTACCCAGCTCAGGGTTCCTCGCGTGCTGCAGAGCACTCGCCGGACCAGATGTCAGTGTGACTGCAGCGCTGAAATGCTACTGAAGGAATTTAATTGGGGTTGAGCATTTGGTCTGCAGCCTGTGCTGACAGCTTTGTATTACTGTTGTTAAACTGTGACTGTTTTCGATCAAGTTGTAATCATGTAATGATCACGTAATGCTTGGCAGCTGGATAGCTTCTGTTACCAAAGATCTCAGAGCACACCACAAAGCAGGCAGACGTGGGAGGTGCAGCATTTGCCTCCTGCTGTGCTTTCTCTCAAGGATTAGGGCTAAGGAATGACTTTGGTCTGTGTATTGATTTGGTGCAGAGTAGCGTCTTCACTTGTTACCGTCGTACTCTCTGGCCCCATAAAATACACATTTGCTGTACAGCTATGATGAATCTTTTAAGAAATGAACTCTATAGGCACACAGTAAGTAAGGAGTTAAGTTTGTTTGCCCACAGTGGGCAGCAGTGTTAAAAGCAAAATTACCCTTGTGTGTTAATTCTCAGACACTCCGCATGTTGATGTTTCTCATCGCATAGCATAGGTACTGGCTGCATGGTGATGGTTTTACTAAAAAGAGTTCCTCTGTTTATAGCAATTATATGATGCTCTGCAGAGAGGGTTGAGCAAAACTTCTGTAGAGTGTCATTCTCTGGGGATGAGGGCCATCGGCTTGCAGGGAGTCCCTTTTCTGGTCCAGGATGTTGCAAAGTGCTGTTTGCAAAGTGCCACAGCTTCGCCTGGCAGATCAGCTTGCTCAGGCCACGTCACCTGCGCGCACTCAGGATGGGCCTTTGGCAGGGAAGTGGGTCGGTATGAACCCCCTCCGGGAGTGGAAGCTACGTGTGTTGCGTAGCCCTCCTAAACAAGTGGTTTGCTGGATTTACTGGAGCTACTGGACAAAAAGGGAAGTACTACAGCCACTGATGAGCAGATCCAGCTGTGCCGACTGCCTAATTCCCAAGGTGCGTGGGAGGCGCGCGCTGCCCTCCCTGTGCCGCCTCGACTGAATCCTTCCAAGGAGCTGGGAGAAACAAGCGATCCGCTATGAATTCTAATCAGAATGGAGCGCCTAATGCGCTAAGCTACTTAAATCTGCCCCCAACCACGGGAGCTATGTTCTTGTTTCTCAGCCTCAGTTGGGAAGTATTAAAACTAGGATGATATGCATTAATTTACATGGGAGCGTTGTTTATAAGGTCCTTATACATTTCTGTAAGATGTGGGAGTAAATCACCTACTGAGTTACTCCTGCCTGATTCTTTCTTCACTAATTGTCTGGGAAATTTCAATGGAAATAAGGATCCAGCTCCCTACTTCCAAATAACTGGATTAAGAAGCTGGGCAGGAGTTACTAGTTACATCAATAGTGTTGAATGAATATGGGAGAAAAAACAAGATCAGTTTGAGGAGGAGAGCTTTGTGCATAGAAACTATCTTAAATTTAACCAGAAAATGGGATACTTTGAAGTAAGCCTTTCACAGCTCTGTCCTTATATTTTTTAATTTTCTGAATTGGAAAACATGAAACAAATTGTCTTACATTTTTGCAACAAAGTATTAGTTTCAATGAACAAACTCAAGAGCAGTATTCTTTTAATATGTTAAGATATTTTATTGAAAGATGTACATGTCGAATTTGTGACTTGAAATTTCTTGATTTTCTACTTTTATGAGATTTGGCTGTATAGGGACACTTTATTTTGGAAAAAAATAATTTGTAAGGCTGATCCCTATAATGCTTTATACCATGGTAGTAGCTTAACATACTGGTACTGTTAAGGAAGAAGAAATAATGGTTGATAGTGATTTTTTTATTCTTCAAGTCAATTTTTTTTTTTTTTTTTTTTTTTTTTTTTTGGGGCCTCACCACTATTGGTAAATCAGTACATTCTCTCATACCTTTATAAACCTTTCTTTGTAACAAATACTGAAATACTGAATGAGGTTAGATTTGCTATGCCTTTTTCAGCTGTTGTATTGATGTTTGTATTAGTCATAACTTATTTATACATGATAAAACTTTACTGTAGTTGTTGCCAGATCAATCCCATGGATCAATATAGTATGACATGTTTAAATTAGCTACAAAAAACAAAGCCTCTGAAAAAATTTCTAAATGTGAAGATAGATAGACAGTTAGCTAGCACTCCTAAATGCACATAAGTATGGAGACTTAGAGATTATATATAATCGGCTGCTGTCTGAAGCTTTATGGGCTTATCACCGAAGGCTGGCTTTTATATGTACTCCCCTGGTGAGTCGGGCAGGGCAATTTTTGCATACTAGATAAACTTAGCCTTTGCTTACTAAATACTTTGAGTACACTTAAGTGAGCAAGAACAACAAAGGTTTTTAAAATTTGCTGTCAGCAGAGGCGTGCACGTGTGTGAGAGTAAAAGGACATTTGTTCTTGAGGGTGCATTCTCCGGGAATACGTTAGATGGACTCTCCTTTCTGCTGATGGTGGCTAGAAGTAAGAGAATTTTCTTCTGTCAAATTTAGGAAAAGAAAAAAAGAGATTGAAATCTCCCTCGAGAGTTTCCATTTGAGACTGCTGATAAATATCAAGTATTGTTTACCAAGCAAACTGAAAGTCTCCTCCATATCCTCACAGGGTCAACAAGTATAAGATCAGCTGTTACAGCATTGCAGGCGGCTATAGGACTGTAGTAGATATGATCATGCACTATTTCTCCTTCAACCTTTTGGCTTAACTTTTTGTTTTTGGCTTCTGTTTCTTTGTTTTCTACTCCACCACATTGTCCTGTTTCATTAACTTAGTCACACAACATCTGAGGTCTGTTGCTGTATGACAAATTTAAAAGTTCACAGAAGTAATTGCTTTTTCCTGAGACTGAGCAAGAATTCTTAAACCAACCCCTAATACCATTCTTAAATATATTTACTTTTTTTTTTGTGGAAGTGCTGCTGCTCTATCTTTCGCAACTTGATCACCTTTTGGAGTAGTATTTAATATATTTCTCTTGCCTCTACTTGCTGTAAAGTATTTAGCAAGAATGAACATAACAACAGTGAATAGAAACAGATGAGCCAGTGTTTCAATCTGTCATATCAAATCAGTCATTTAGGTGTAGAAGTGACTTTTGTATAATCTGTTTGACAGATCTGAGAAACAGAGACCTGATAGGTGAAAGGGGAACTTCCAAAGACAGGGTAGGCTGGGTAGTAAGTAGTCCATCAACATCTGAAGAGAATATTCTGCTCTAGAGAACTTGCTCATGAACCTCTGCGCAAGTATAAATGCCTGCGGATTGCTTAGCCAGGTGAACAGGCAGTTGTGTGTAGTGTGAAAGCCCCTTGCAGCAGAAGGGATGATGAATATTTCTAGTGTAGTAGCTAAAAGACTTGGGGCTGAGCTGAGGAAGCAAAAAGCAAAATTTCTGCCTTCCACCCTCTGCAAGAACTGGGAGGGGAGTGGAACCAGCTAAGGAGATTTATTTTAATATATATCTGATAAAGTAAAGGAGATGCAGAAAGTAAGGATTGACAAAGAGGCCTTAAAGGTGGTTGTGTTGCTTGAATTGTGGTGGTGTGGTTAAAAGGCCTTTATAATAAAAGGGGAAAAAATAGTTTTTGTAGGTCAGCTAACTTGTCTAAATGTGTAAGGTAAAAAGCTAGAAAAGAGGGAAGAAAGGCACAAGAGACTCTTAGTATCCTGTGCAATGTGTGTGACTTTTCAAAAAGTTTCCTGTGAATGGAAAATTTCAGGATACTAGATTAGACAGGATACTAGACTGTTTCCAAGGCCTGAAACAGCAAAATAATCATTGGTAAAGCTGTAGGAATTAGAGGAGCTTTGGATATAATGTATGGCTATTGGAAGCTGCTAATGGGAAATGCAGTACGAGGTAAGGGCTGCAGACTGATGGACACCTCACTAAGACAATTCGCACCAACAAATGAGTGCTGCCTAAATCAAACCTTGCTATTTAGAAGACTTAATAAACCTCAAACTGTGAATGGTGGTTACTGGAGTGAAGGGAAGACAAGCAGCTGGCCTAACAGTTGCTTACCCAGAGGGAAAGACATCGAAATTTTATGGTTTTAGTTATACTTTAAGGATTAATTCTTGCTATTCTGTTTGTTTATCTTATCCTTTTCTCCTTTTTAATGAAAATATGTTAAACTATTTGACTTACATTTGCAGATGAGAAGTGGCGCATTTGAATATTAGGAAACTTAGTATAATTTTTCCCAAATCTCTGGATAGGTCTTCAAACAGTTCCTCAGATTTGAATGTAGCTTTGTTTTTCTCAGTGAAGTCCTGGCAGAGAAGTTAAAATAAGAAGTAGCTTGGTACATGAACAGCAGAAGGAATAATGAGCCAAACAATTCCATTAAATCAATGCTGAATTAAGGCTTAGTTTGAAATCTTTGTAGGAAAGATGGATATTTTATCTGTACTAAGATGTACATAATCATATTCATTTCTGGAGAGAATGAGCTGAGAGTTTTATAAGAATGCTCTGTTTTAATGCAATTATATCTGGGGTGAAAGATGCTCTCCCTCATCTGCCAAATCTGCTAGTGTTTTTTTTGTATTTTTAATTCCTTTGAAAACAAGCAATCACAGGAAACTACCAAGAGTCAGTAGCTACAGAATCACATGTTTTCCATATTAATATATTGAAAGCCCTTACATGTCATCAGAGGCAGTACTTGCTTACAGGTGTTATGGTACCCAGAAATTTAGGAGACTGCACACACAGCAACTCCTTCAAATACAGTGGATTAGAAAACCATTAGTTTTAGTCGCTGAGATTCCTTTTCTAACACATTTTTAAGTGATAGCATTTGAACTCTTGTTGTAACATATGCAGCTTCGAGTTTCTCATTGGCACAGAATATTTTTCTTTGGTTCTGCTGTCATCTTAGTTTTAACAAACACATGTTAAAGAGTTGTTATGATTTGGGGAGTATTGTCCTCTAGCTGTTGAGAATTTAAACTCACCATATTTGAAGCCTTGCCTCAGTTTAAAAAAAAAAAAATCAGTGTAATTCTTAATTGCCTTTACTATTGTTTAGTCTTGAACCCTGCACATTTTGTTTTGGAAGGCTTTTGAAATTCTTATGATATTGACTGAAAAAAGTAGCATTTTTTTCTGAAACATTCCTGAAATTTTCAGCTTGATTCTTAGGGCAGTGTCTGCTACAGAATGATCAAACCTCATGCCCTGTGTTCATTTGGTCCCTGTCTCTGGTCCATGTATTTTCATCAGCTCTGTAACTTCACTTATGTTCTTTAAACATATTTATTTAGGACAATTGCTGATCAAATAGCAAGTCAGAAGAAAGTTGGTAGTCTGCTGTGGTGATGACAAAAATGAGCTTTCCTGGTTAACTTAAAGCTATAGTGGGGAAAAGCGTTTGTCTTTTCTGTATTGATTTTTCCCTTAGGCCTGTCAAGTTACTACCTATTTTCATAACAAAGGACCAAATGCAATGTAGGAACAGACTGTTTTAGAGAGTTACTGAAATGGCTGTGTTCTATCCATGCTTTTCATCCTGTCCTCTCCACTTATTCTGCCCTGCCCGTTACTGGGAGTCCTGATGTGCAGCGCAATCCATTCCTGCACCCCAGTGCAGAGCTCGTTCGGGCCGGGCCACCTGATGCTCTTCCCAGTCAGAGAACTGTCTGTGAATGGGCTCAGTTCCCTGCTGGTGTCATTATGCTATCAAATGTTAATGTGCTTTCTCTATATGGTGCTTTGTAACAACAAAAATCCTGGGCCATTTTTAACTGCAGTTGCAGGTTGCATCTTGCTCTCCAGGATTTCTTGGTTTGTCTGTGCATGCACTTTTGACTGTGTGCAGTGATTCTGTCATATCTCAGATATACCCATCTTGGGTGTACCGGTAGCATGCAAAGTATTAATTTTAAGTGGGAGAAGAAGGTGTGCCCAGCAAAATCAAAACATATGGCAGCTCTTCCCAAAGGACAGGAGTCTGCTGAATAAGCCAGTGAAACACAGAGGGCAAAAGGAATTGAATCCATAGCTTGTATTTTGTGTTGGGGAGGTGGAGGAGGAAGTTTCTCCATTCGTGTCCAAGTAATGGATCATGAAGTTAAGCCTGTCAATTGCCATCTTGAGGTATTAATGAAACTTCCAGGGCACTTTTTCATTACTAGCAACTTCTCTATCCTGACTGCTGTTACCCACTCCTATAATCACCTCCTTACTTTCCTGGACTCATTGGGAAGTTTGCATGCAGAAGTAAGAAGCTACTAAAAAGGAGTTGCACAGCTATTTTGAGTGTATAGCTACATTACTGGATGGTTAGTTTCATGTTTTATACCTGAGTTGTGGATGGAATAGGATTTGCCAAGGTATTTACCTTTAGTATTGCAATAATGTTTAAGTGTTACTCAGATTAAAACTGCACACAAGAAAATTGGATATGGTATCAGAATTCTGTATGGCTCATCTCTTAACCTCTTTAAGAGGTGAAGTTAGACACAGTTGTGGTAGTTTCCCCAAACAACAAGACTGGACTCAAGTGCACTATTAGAGCTGTGGTTATAAATCTAGTGTGATCCCATAGTATACAGTGATTAACTAGTTCCTGCAACTGCATAGATCTCCTCTGATAGTCGTAGCCTGCAAGGTGAAGCAATTGCTCATAACTACTGAGCAGTTACCCCCATATGTCACTGCATGGGGACATCAATCCTTTTCAAGGTTAAAAGGATGTTTCTCAAAAGCTGGCATAACTGCAGTTCACAAAGGCAATAATATAAGCAAGCTGTTACAAGCTCTGCTGCTGTTAGGATTTCTTAAGTTTAAGAGGACAGGTTTTTTAAGGGTGCTGACCATTGCTGTGGAAGAAAGCAGTATGTGGTCTAGTCACAGAATGCATTTGTCTTCTGGAATCATCTTTTCTTTTAACTTCCTGAGTTTTCAGAAGGAGAAAACTGTATTTGTTCAAATGCATGGACATGTCTGTCTCGTCGGTCAGCTTTCCTTTTGGACTAATTCTCTGCTTCAAATGGAAATGAAATGTCAGTCTTGCTGTGTGTGTGTGTTATATATATTGTCTTTGTTTTTTTGCCAAATAATACTGCAGATGACTCCAAATGATTTTTTTTTTATTTTTATTTTTTCCAAAATACTTTTCTGATATCCTTGTGTGTCTTAAAGAAAACAAGTTTTGCTGATGATGCAGGTTCCTGTCTGGATGGCAGTTAGATTCTTTCATGGCTGCTTCTGTGCTGTTACTGAGACTACTGAATGTGAAGAATTCATGATTGCCTCAGCTGTGGTCATCTCCATCCTTACTGGGCAGGAGAACTGATTTCATAAATGCTGCATTCCAGCAATGTCTGAAGTATTACGTGACCTCAGGAAAGTTACTTCATCTCTGAAGTAGTTCTTTCTCTGAACAAAGACACTTTATATTTCCATCCTAGAGCTACTTGGCAAGAATAAAGCCATTGGTGTATATATACGAAGCTCAAACTACTTGTGAAGAGTCACGAAAACCTAGACAAAGAGCAAAACCTTTTTTCTGGATTCAAGAAATTTGGAAAACTACAGAATTTGCTTCTCTCCTTTTATTTTGCTAATTCTCTATTGTCAAGGTAAATTCTGTAGCTTCAGAAGAGAAGGGCACTAGGGCAGTATCCCTGAAGATCATGTAAAATGAAAATAAATCATGTTCACAATGTTAAACATGGCTGGAGTGCACTTCAAGCAAAGATGCCATTTCTTCACATTGTAGGAATGTAGCATTTCCTACCCAAGATGACACTGTGTACTTCTAGGCACACAAGGAGCTTTTCTAGAATTTACAAGAAAGACCATTTATTATTTTGACTTAAAATCAATTTAAACACAGTTGCTTTTAGAGCATTAGTATTTCTGTCAGCCTGTTTTTATGTCCCTAGTGATCTTAATGGAGTATCAGGAACTCTTAAAACTCACCAAGGTCTTTGTTCAGCTTCATTTGCAGATGATTATTTTCTTATGTAAGAATAATGCTATCTCTTTGTCATCATTCTCCATAATTGAAGAATATTCCACAGTAGAAAAAGAAATTGCTCTTCCATAGAGGAATCCACAGATAGCATAAAGCTATAGAGACATGTTAACAACATATTTTCACAGTGAATAATCTAGCAAATTTAGTACTTGGTTGTGGAGTTGATAACCTTAAAAATTACTTAATTGCTTATTTAATACCTTCAGTTAATACAAATTTCAGCACAACTTTTATTTGCAAGTGTATTTAGATCTGCAGTTGCGTAAGTGAGGGGGGCTCTGTTTTGGCTCTCTCTAATACATCTGGAAAAGGTGTGTGGAAAATGCATGTAACGCTAGCTATGTAATGCCCTGCTGTAATGCCTTAGCTCAAAGGGAGTATTCTTCACAGGGATTTAGCTCAAGCTGTAATTGACTAAGTTAAAAGTATTCAAGACTAATGTTTCATTACTTTTCGTGCATACGTGGATGCTTAGGTAAGCATAGGTTTGTGCGCACTGGGAAATGTAGACAGAATTCTCCCTACAGACTCTTGTCTGGCTTGACTGTTTCCATGGTATCAGTGCATATGAAGAGAAAGTAGGACATTTAGCCCAATTTTATATTGAAATTACTGTTGCAAACCCTTCACCCCAACCTCAACCCTGTAGAATATTTTCATGACCATATTATGTGTTTTGAAATCACACATTTCTAGCATTTTGATACACACCATAAAAAGCAAATGTTCAACTTTGTGAACATTAGGTATCAGACGTGAGCATCTCCCCCCCCCTCCCCGTACACACAGTATTTCAAGGCTAATATGTCTATTGCCACTTTTTGGAAGGGAAAAAGGCATAATAAGTTTCGACAGGACCATTTTTTAAATTTCCTTAATATTATATTTTTGTATCAACCTCTCGCTAGATTTGATGCATAAAGTAGTAAGGTATCTGTTTTGTTTTGCGCAGGTGTTATGTTAACTTAAGTATAAATTTGTAAATAAAAAGCAATCATGTAATATGTATTTTCTCTTGGAATTTGAAGTTAAAGTAATACCCAAGAATAATTGGTACCAAAGGTCTTCAGGATTGTCTATTAATTGGATTGTCTGTTATTGTCTATTAGCTAATTGGCTTGTGCAATTAGCTATAGATTTAGGTAGCCGTTAAGACGACAAGGGGCCAATTTGACTTGCTGTATAGCAAGTCTTTGAAGGTTAAGATCACATTACGTGTCTAAACGTTGCTTTTGTTTTTAATAGCTAATTTAAAATATATAGGTTTAGCTTAAAATAAGTTGTGTATAGCTGTAAGATAGAAATAGTTTACTCTGAGATACATTTGTGTATATATTTTTGTTCTTTTGACAAAATGCCTGCTGGAATCATATGTGGATCAAATAGCAGATAGGAGAGCTTGCTGTGCACCATGTTAGGTAATTGAATTTAAGAGAAGTGGAGAGGTGGTGGTGGGGGGAAAAAAGACAAAAAAATCCTTGTAATCTAGAGGTGGTCAATGCAACGGATACATTTTGCGTTAATTTTAAACGATACAATTCCATGCACTAACACATGCGAGGCTGAGTATTTGCTACTCTTGCTTACTCAGCTCGCTTAAGGTGCCTCTTTGAGCAGTTCTATTGCTTGTGATCTGACTTCAGTTTTACCATCTGTTGGAACACAGACATTTGAACTTTATTCCCATCACAATTGTTGACATAATGGTCAATAATGGTCAACTAATATTGATAAACTTGAGGTGTTCTTGGTGGTGGGCTTTGTCTTTTTAGCTTGGTAGTATCATTTTATCCTCTTTCTACTCCTTTATTTTTCAATTTGTGTTTGAAAAGCAGCCCTGAAGTACATGAACACTAAAAATGTTTCTGCAAGTAATTTGTAGTTCCTTTAATAGTTCCTTTAATAGTTCCTTTAATCTTTTTTTCTTTCTTCCAGAGTCCAGAAACACGGTGTTGGATGTCTGATTGCTTTAGGTAGGATCACGCTGAGATCCAGCATGGAGTAACAGATTAAATAAGCTGGTGTGTTATATGAATGTATTTTATAATTATATAAAAATACCAGGTAGAATAGCTGGCAATATATTTAATTTGCAACTCATACAGTATTAAGTAGTTTTAAAACTCATCTCGTCACAAACAAAAGCCTTTTAAGAATGACTTAGAAAAGACTTCACTGAAATATCTTCATTTTTAAACAAAAAGTACCTCTTTTAGTATTATACATAACCACTGCTCTTACGAACACTTACATTAGCAAAATCAGTGCTAAATTATTCATAGAAAATATGAAAAGGTTAGAAACGTAAAACTAAAATTTGTGGCTGAATATTCAGGAAATATTTTTCTAATGTAACTACAATTTTAATGTCAACAATACTGTAGAGACTTAGATGACATCTACTCTGCAGTAGAGTTGTATGGAACAGAACAAGAATTTAAGAAGCTCTTAAAAAAAATCAGACTGAGGTAAACGTTTTCAGTGATGCTTTTACTTTTGCTCTGGGAAGTGTCTCTAGAAGGTAGGGAGAAAGGTGGAAAATGAGGAAGAAGTTCTTGGGAAGAACTTATGTGTGCCAACTTCTACCTAGGAAGATATGCAGGAACAAGTGTAGCTTTTCTGTCAGAATTTTGCTTTTCTCTAATGTAGTAATCTGGCATGAAATAATACAGTGCAGATGCATGGCAAAGCAGCTGTTGTTCAGCACATATATCAATATTTTGTAAAGGTGATTCCTGGGATTTAGTGATTTCCTTATAAAAATAAGTTACAATTGCATGAAATTTCTGATTTTTAGACAAAACATTTGGGAGTGCCTAGTTTTGCCATATTAGTAAAAATATGTTTTCAATTCAGGCATTTTGATGTATATAATGTAAAATTAGATTAAGCTAGATTTAAAAAAAAAAAAAAAAAAAAAAAAATCTTTTAATGTCAGGTAGATGGGTAGAAATGTCCTCCTGACCTGTTAACTCAGCCTGACACACATACTGGTGCAGTAGGACGTGGCTGAGATTGAGAATGTCTTTCAAAGACGCTCTGGAAGCAGTGAAGTACATCAGCTGGTCCATGTGTCCGTCACACTTAGCTTTCCTTCGAAGAGCATGTTGTTTTCTTGCCACCAGCTAGATGTGGGCTCGTTGTGGAAAGGGACAAGGACCTCTGGCCCATCCTGACACTGCACACCATTGCACTGCAATTGCAAGTTGGCAGCGCGGGTTCCCGGGTGGACGTCTGGAGGGTCGGGCTGTATGCTCTGCTGCTGCTCATTGCTGCTATCCAGCTGCTTCTTCCCAAGAAGAGCCCCAAGATGAAATTTTCGGACTGGAACTGTGTACCACTCCAACTAGTCACAAATACTAATTAGCCATCCCAAGGACAATAAGCATAAAGCCTTACATCAGAGAACTGGTATGTTATAAAGGGAACCATGTAAAATTAGCTGTTGGCTCAGACAAGTAGCCTATGGAATGCTGTTGAGTTTTGCTTTCCAACATGTGTTTAAGTTTTGGAGGTTTAAAGCTTGTAAATTGACCCTGTGATTGCACCTGCCTCATCTTTGTGCCTATTGTCAGCCTTTGAATATGGTTATTGTGATGCCTAATGAGGTCCTGCTTTAACTGCTGATTTACATGTACGTCTGTAGGGTCACTTGGCAATCTTTTGAGTGGATATTAGGTGTGTTGGGATGCTAATAGGTTAAAAGATGCAGCTCTCTATTGACCTGATTTTACATTCTGAGGATAAGAGATATTTGTGAATCAGGAGGCCTGCAGAGAGATTACTTTAGAGGTTGACGTTTGCTTATTTTTTTAATCTGCTTTGTAGATGAAATCCAAAAGGTTACAAAGAGATGTAGGTAAAATATATCATTTATTTTCAGTGCAACTTACAACATGGTTTTGATTAAAAACAAACAAACAAAAAGCCTTCATAGCATAGCAAGTTCATTATGAGGATTTTCTGGGAGGAGTATGATGGGGCTTAAAACACTGGATTTTGTCATTATCTCTTCCTCCTTGTAAGCTCTCTAATACTTTCCAATCCCTGCCACAGAGTGACCTTTGCTGAGAGAGCTGGATGGCAGCCCTTAATGGAGCCTTGCACTCAGAACACAGTAGCGGTAGCTGAAAAATCACCCATAGATCAAACAAACTAGAAAATAAAAAGGAGGGCAGGATGGAAGAGAAGACACTGGACTTTATTTATTTATTTTATTTTATTTTTTCTCCTCCTTACCCCTATTTGCTTAGCCTTTTCCTTTCAGGTATCCATTTGAAAATGAGTTTTCAGATATATTAAAATATAAAAGCAAAAGACATAGGCCTAGTTTAAAAAAAAAAAATCTAAGATTTTTAGGACCAAATCTGGTCTGGGCATGATCCCAACTATTTTTTCTTATTTTTCTGCAAGTCTGTACCAAATACATACGGCAGCGTCCAGAGCCATGTGGGTTAGTGTTGTGGAATGAGTGGGGAAGGGGTGATGCACTTCATTCATAAGAGAGTAGTATTAATGTGCTTTATTGATACGGGCGGGGATGTAACAAGATTCAGTGGCAAGTACAGTGCTTACCGCATAGAGGATAGAGTTATACCCTACCCTCTCTGCTGTCAAGGAGACCCTCTTTGAGGTGCAAGGTGCAGACTGGACCTCCTTGCTTTCCATACTCTTCAGAGGGGTCTGGGTACAGCTGGATCCAATCTTAATCCCAGACTTGGTCAGCAGTTTATCCCTAAGAGATTAGGTGCATAATTAATCCAGGGATACAATTTAGTAAAGCTTACAAAGTTTTAGAGTTTCATTTAGTCACTTATCATGGATCTGTTGCTGAGTAAGGGATCCCTCGAACTCGAGGAGTAACCTCGAGAGGTGCCCCTGCTCGAGGGGAGATTCTGGCATGCAGCCCGCTGCCTTGCAAGGATTGCTCAGCGGGCTCTGGAGCTGTCCCCCGATTTATGTTATGATTGATTGTGGTCATTCTTCCTGTCAGCTGAATTTGGGCTGCCTCATGATTAGCCCTTGGCTATCGTGCTGTTACTGAGTCCATCAGATGTTCCCCAGCAGGATGCGGCTGTCACAACTGCTATTAATGGTTGTTGCCCAAGTGGGGGAAGAAATCAGCGAGGCAGCCACCTCACCATCACAACTGCTGTTGGTGGTTATCACTTCAATAGGGTTGAAAAGCTGGGGGGGAAGAGTGATGGGGAAAGGAGCGCATCGTCACAATTAGTCCAAAAATTTTAAAGAATCCCAAGTGTATGGCTGCTTTTTGTTTTGTTAGCCTCGGTTTCAAAATCAGACAGCAGTTGTTTTCACTTTCAGCCATGACAAATGGCTATTATATGGAACATACCTAACTGTACAGAACCAACATTATATGGAAAAAAAATAATAAAAAATAAATATAATTTGACCCTTGTTCATACATGACACGTCTTTGAGTTTGTTTAGCATTTTTTAAAAATTTTTGCGACCACAAAACTGAAAAGCAATGGGAAAAATACGTTCAACGCTGCTCTTATCAATGTTGCTTGTATCTACTTCTAAGGATAGTATCTGGTGGATTTAAAGTTCTGTAAATCCTAGATAAGCTTTTGGGAGAATTGGATTAAGAATCTGTTGTATATAGATACCTATGCATGTAGGTGCTAAGAAAGTAGATACATTCATTAAATTGATATGCGACTCCTGAATTTACAAATTAGTGTTGTTAAATAGGGGGATATTGAAACATACTGCAGCTAGCATTTCGATCTGTGAATGAAAGTACTTTTTCTTTTAAAAAAAAAAAAAAAAAAAGGGGGGGGTATTTAGAGAGCAGCAGGTAGAGTGTTTAGTATCTTGCACTGTTGTTGCCTCTTCAAAGCCACTGTTACTAATGTGTGACTTTCATGACCTCGGAAATGGGTGTACAGTGTTTTTTAAAGAATATCAGATATTTATAGTGGGATTTAGCTCCCTAAAACATAAGGGAAAACTAGTCAAGATCAAAAACTGCATGGCACAGATTTTTCAGTAATAGTTTCTGCCAAATCGTGGTGTGGCATGAAAGCTGTTAGGTGAGAGATTGTAGCTGATTCCTTCTCCCAAAACTTGTTCAAGAGAGTAGTATGTGACATATTCTTGTTTCAGGAGGTAGGTCTGGAGAGTATGTGATCAACTACTCTGGGATCATTTAAGGGTGATTAATCTTTAAAATTTCTTTAAAAAGATCTAGTCATCTTGGTTTCCTCTGTAGTTGACAAAATTTAGTGACTCTTTAATGAGTATCTAGGTATTAGGATGATGGCCTTTATTGACTAGGCAAGCATACTGAATGATTGACTTACACAACCAAGGACCTACTTAAAACTAAGGGAGATTAATTGTACCCTTTAGGACTAGTGAGAGCTATATAGACTAGACTAGACCCTAAACTAGAGTTTGGGATATTGCAGAGCAGAGAAGGTGAGATTGGTCATTTCTAGTCTTGCCCAATAAGAGCAAGGTTATTTCAGTATCCATTTGTAGTGTTCAGTTCACAGAATTTTCTGCGAATAACAGATATTTTGCACAGATAATATCCAATAATATCTAATATCTACTTCCCAAAATAGATATTTCAGGAATATATGTGCTTTAGATACCTGTAATGAAGGCTTTTGTCATTTTTGCCAAATTGGTGATGTTCCAGAATTCACACAAACTATGATTCAAGTGATACACAAGGTGTTCAGTTTTATTTGAGATTAAAGCAAAAGGATAATACTCCTATACTTTCCTGTCTTTGAAGATGTTATGTGTATGTATATATGGAAACATTTATAAACCTCTCTGGAATCAAAACATGGACTGCATATAGGTAGAAAATGATCAATTTCCTTTTCCAAAATCATTTTAATTTGCATGTCTTCAATAAACATGGATTTTTTTTTTTTTTTTCTCCTTCCTTAAAAGAAAGCTATCCTTTAGGGATGTGGTAGACAGTAGGCAACAGAAATAGAAATGCAAATTTTGGGAAAATATCTGGATGAGTGGTGAACTCCTTCAAAAAAGTATGGCCATGAATCCAAATTTGAACACAGAGGAAACTGGGTAACTTGATTTTTCCAAATGAATAGCATTTTCAGTCAATGCCAGATTCTTATTCTGGTAAATAAGTCTAAAGGTAGTTATTGGACTGTAGAGATTTTCTGAATCATTGGATAATTTAGATTGTAAGGGACAGGGCTGAACTGCTTTACATAACATTGCTCAGAGTTGTCTCCACTGAAGGCCTGAATATCTCCAAGGATGGAGATTAGACAACTGCTCTGGCCTGCAGATAAATGTTTGCCCACAATTGTGGTGAACAAGTTTTACCTCAAACTTTATCTAAATTGTCCATGTTACAGCACGTATGTGTTGCCTCTATTTCTATCCCAGGACACTATAAGAGGAGCCAGTCTCCATTTTCAACTATTCTTTCCATTAGGATATATTGGGCCGAAGATGTAAGACGCCATCGTCCAGCCCCTCTTCTCCCTCCCCTGGCTAACATTTGTTTGAATGAAGTAAGTTATAGTTTCAAAAAGAGGGTCTTGTGTCAAGAGCTACCTCTAGATTCAGTGTCATTCTGTGAAAGCAAAAGCCTCTGTGTATCTCATATTTGCTCTACATATGATAGACATGTTAATTCCCTGCTTCACAGTTTCACTCAGGGAAGAATGGCATTATGATTGTCTGGGAGAGCGATGATTGAAGCATAGGTTATATGATATGATTAGACTAAGGCTTAGGTGAAAGGATTATAGAAATACTACTACTGGTATAAATAAAGTATGAATGGGAATCTCCAGGTGTGAAAGCACTAGAGGAAATTGAGAGAAGGGATAAAAGACTGACATGTGTTGATGGCATCTAGGTCAGTTTGCTGTTGAAATCACAGCACAGCCACACGCAGCTTCTCAACAACATTCATCTAGGAGGGCAGGGGAGGGAAGACAGCCTAAACCAAAGGGCAGACTGCTATATCCAGCAAAGAAAATGCAAAGGGGGAACATACCAGCAATGCGGTTTAATAATGTATGGAGGGGTACAGGGTTAAGAGGCAAAAGTCTGCGGTCACTGAGAAGTCATAAACTGTGCAAAAAGGGTATCCAAAAGCCAGCAGATTGCTAGCCAAAGAGGGGTCCAGAAGACATCAGGAGGACTCAGTAGCTGTTTTTCCTTGTCTTGCATTTCACCAAAAGTAATTCTAAATGAGTTACTTAAACATGTGAATCTGGTTTCTGTGAATGTATTAGTACGTGAAAATGAGGGGAATATTTCTTAAAACATCATGTGCGTTTCCTCTCCCTCAGTGGAAGAGGAGGAGGGGAGACCCATCTGACATGCAGCAGTTCTCTCTGCTGCAATGCACAAAGAGGGTAAGATGCAAAGCGTGTAGGAATTGGAGTGTCAAGGCATTATTGGTAACAAGAATACGGGGCATTTATAGGTAGGAACTTAAGTTATTTTAGTAGTAACTTTTCTGCTTATTTTTAAAACTTCACAACTTTTCTATAAGGTCCAGAGGAAAGGATAATAATCCACTTTTCAAAAACTGACAGTATCAAATGTTGTTGTTAGATGAGGGCAAACAGTAATTTCTACCTGTAACTACTGAATTTTGTTCCTGTCATGTAAGTTTGCATGAATAAGTATTCTAGCCGTTCACCTTCGTGTAGTCCAGTGCCAAGTATGGATAGAGGTGCCTTTTTCTGTGTGTGTGTGTGTGGGGGGGGTGTCAGTTTGCAACCTGCTGCTTCATTTACCTCCTTAAAGCTCTGCTTAGTTCTCCATTAACATCCCAGCTGCTCTGCTGCTTCAGAACCTAAAATGCTCCAGAGGAAAAGAAACCAACTTATGAGGTTTATTCTGTTGATTTCTTTTGGTCACCCACCAACGAGCTTTTCCACTTTCTTTTGTTCAGTGAAGTACTAAATAAATATGATAGAATTTGGCTGTATATAGTTTTGAGTACCTGTCGTGGTTTCTCAGCTAATCCAAATGCATTGCTGAGAAACTCGTGCTGTGTTTTTTTTTTTTTTTTTTTTTTTTTTTCTTCTCCACAACCCTGTTTGGGAACTAACAAAAGCTCAAGCTTGCTTCTGCCCCACAAGGGCTGCAAGACCTGGCATATTTGGCAGCTTTGCCGCTAGCCTGTATAAAGGAAGAAATGTGTCAGACCCAGGGTTTGAAATATTTGTTTTGAGAAGCTTTCACCTGAACAAAACCTCCTGCTAGGAGTCTAAGACATGCAGATGGAGCAATTTTCAAGGTGTTCTTGCACCTGGTCAAAGGTGCCTGTGTTGCCAGAAGAATAGCAGTAAACGCTGCTGCTGTGCCTTGTTTTTTGCCAATTATTTTTTGATTCATATTAAATCCTGACTAAAACCAAACATGCCTGGGTAAATAATGATTTCTTGACACAGTAAATGAACTGCTGATAAATGTGATTGTAGCACAAAGCATATCGGTAGAAAACTTGCCCTTGCAGCATATTTAGAATGATTCTCCTGCTTTGGTAACGTGCAGCACTGGTGGGTACTGCATGTTGAGGAATATTGCTCTTTGCCTTAAAATGCTGCCTTGATGTCTACTGTGATGATCTATTTGAACATTTGCTGAACAGATGCTGATTTCCGGGGGGGGGAGAAAGAGAGAAGGGAAGGGCATAAGAAGAAAGTAGTATTTTACAGTTATTAATCAGAGTAGTCCTTAAATCACCTATATCTTGAAAACCTCTTGACCAGTTTTCTTTAACCTGTCCAAAAGCATTCTTTTCTTGCTGAGTGAATAAATCTGATGTTTTTGGTCAAAGCTGTAAACGTGTTTCAAAAGGAAGTTCTGTAAAACGCTGCTTGTAAAGTATGTTGATATGTGGGCTTCCATGCTGTAAAATTATAGTGAACACGGGAACTTTGCCTTTTGTGCTGTTCAGTTTGACAGAAATTATGTCAAAATAGAGAGTTCTTGACCAGAATTGCTTTGATTTAAACTATGTGCTACTAACACTATAGATAATTGTTGATATGAAAAAACAAAATTTTGTAGGGTGCGGTGAGATGAGGAAAATCAGGTTAACGCAAGATTAAGGGAACTTTGCCTATCAACTGTAGTGTCGTCATTACAAGAAAATTGATTTCATTGCATTAAGTCCGGGAACTAGCAATACTGTTTTTTCTTTGCAGGATTTTTTTTCTTGTAAATAAAGGTGAAGTTAGTGAATTAGTCTGTGAATGTTCTGTTCATATTGTTTAAAATGCAGTTATCTTACTGGGAACCAGCAGTTAGTCATTGGTCTAAAGCAGATCTGTTTTTCCTTTTAGTGAGTTTCTTTCTGAAGGATAAAGCTTTGAACACCCTGGTCTGAATTTAGCGTTGAGTCTGCTTGGAGGAGGATATTGAACTAAATAAAGGCGGCATTCTGAGGCCCTTCCAGCCTGAACTGTATGATTCTAAAAACAATTTTTAGAAGAGCTTTTTTTTTTTTTTAATATATAT
>VZSV01000039.1:993055-1023578 GCA_013398735.1 Nothocercus julius | reverse complement strand
TTTCTTTTATCTACCATGCCTGGAAAGAAAGGATCCATCTGTGTGATCTGGTGGCTTTTGTGCTGCAGTAAAGTCTGTTACCCTTTGGTCTCCAGACTGTCAGGAAGTCTGGTTGTGTTTGTGGTTCCCATTCCTTTCAGGAGTGTCTCAATCTCTCTACTGCACTGAGGGTTTTTCCATGTTCAGTCTCTTTCTTTGCCACCTCCCATATCAAACTCTGCCTGCCTCATTCCGATCTGAAAAGCATTTCTCCTTGAGCTGATTCCCAGAGGAAGAGTAATCCCCCACCTCCTTCTAGAGGTTGCCCCCATCAATCTCATACTGAGGAAACATGAGTTTTGAGCTGTGGATCAAAACAGATGCTGTGCGCTGTATTGATTCTTCACTAGTGTTCCTGTACTCTAAAGATAAATGTCCTAATTATGTTTCATGCTTTTTCCTATGTATGAAGATTTATTTGGTCTTTGTAGCATTTTTTAAAATGTATAAGACAAATATATTAAAAGCTTTTCAAATGTTACGTGAGATGCAGAGGAAAAGATCAGCATTTAAGTGAAGTATAATAATACAGACTGCAGACTCAACGGATATCCTTATTGCTGGGAGTATATGACATGGATGAGGCGTTTTCATCCAACCTCTTTTCCATTACCTTATGTATGTCTAATTTCTTTTGCAACTGACTTCAGAATATTCTCTCCAGCTGGGTGAACACTGTATTGATTGCAAGATGAAAGGAGCAATGGGGAAAAACATGTATCTGAAAAAGCTCCTTTCATTTTAATAAGTTGTAACTGCTCCTGACTGTGCAGAAGAACCTAGCTAATCCCAGTATTTAAAAAAAAAAATGGAGCTCATGCTGAAAAGCTTTGGAGATAGGAAGATAGGAAAACACTATCCCCTTGATTACTATCCCAGTGGGCATCTGGGGGAGTGCAGGAGCTCACTGTCGTTCTCTTGAGCAGTTTTAACCATTCTTTCCTACATGCTGCAGAAGTATCTTCATCTATCATCGCTTCTGCTTTCTGCAGTGTTGGAGATGGTGACTTGTTTGGAGGTTAATTTTAGTGTCCAGAAGGATTTTTTTTTTTTTTTTTTCCTCTCCTGTATCATATAAGTTCTGGTTTTGTAGCTGTGTTAAGCAAGAGTCAGAAAAGAGGAGTAAGATTTTGGAAAAGGTAGAGTTTGAAAAACGGTTTATGTACTTCATTGCAATAATACCTGCCTTCTGTACAGTGGAGAGACAGAGAGAGAGAGAGAGAGACAGAGAGAGAGGGCAGCTATCAGGGTACTGGGAGACTGCAATTTTACAAAGGGACTTTGTGCCCATCAGCAATGGCCTGAAGCCTTTATGGCATGAGGTCACTGGTTGTTTCTTTGCTCTGGTTTTGGAAGGTGAAAACTTCATAGATCTCAAATTGCTTAATTGCATCTGAAGAGTAAACTGGAGTGCCTGGTTAATAGGTGCTGTGGGGATGGGAGGGATCTTTGACTATTCACTTGGCATTCACACTCACTATTCATATTGGTAGTGGTTTGCTGCTTCTGTTCCAAAGTACTTTCTGGTTTGCAGCTAAAAAAAGTCTATTTTGATACTTGTTTATCATTCATCTGTGTCTTGAGATATTTCTGCACTTTTGAGGATATTTCTCGGTTGCTAGTGTTTCTAACTCTCAATTTTGGTTTGAAACTTTCCCATTGGTAGGCAGTGAGGAACCAGAACAGATGGATAAGATGTACTGCAGTGGGGAATGTGGTGCGACAGTTACCTGCAGGTGTCTGAGGGGAGAGAGGCAGGTTCAATGAGATATTTAAGTCCTTTCAAACGTGTCTGCATTTCCATAATCTGAAAGAGGATTTCCTATTGGAGCATGATTATGAAAATTTCTGAAATGTTTTCATACTGGAGTGACTCTACTTTTAGTAACTTGGCATAAATATATGTATTCTAGTGAAGAAATGTAAGCATCAATGCTACATCCTATTTATTTTCAGTACTTGAGTCAAGTACACAGCAAGTTAATCAAGACTACTAAAATGTAAAATGATGTACTGTCATTAAAAAAAAACATTGAATTCTGAGAGCTTGCTTTATAATTGGCTTTGGATCGCTTCCTAAGGGAATAATTACCTTGTCGGGTCACCTAATTGGAGCACATCTTCAGAAGATGTTCTTAATACTAATTCTATGACAATATAACTCCAAGAGGAGATACTAGTGATCTGTTGGAAAGGAGTGGAAATGAGAAGCAAGCCTAGCCTTGCAAATATCTCTGCGTTTGGTTTTGGGCAAGTGAAGAACAAGAACTTCTTTTAATAATTGCTTTTCCTAAGCTAGCTTACTGTATGTAACTATTGATTTTTCACAGCAGTAAAGGAAGAAGGGTTTCCTGCGATTCCCAAATAGCTTCTCTCAAGGTTTCTCAGGTCTGTTCCATCTACGTTGCTCCGTTAAGATCCTAGCTGACCAAGGTGCCTTGGGGTTTTCTGCGCTGTTTGCATCTGTTCTACAGGTCCCAGGAGGTGTAGGTGTTCAGCCTGTCTCGGGGTTATCCTCATGGACTATGTAGTAATGAGACATGGTGGTTCTTTGCCTCATCTTCACCACCTTTGCTGTGGCTCATCTTCACCAAGTTAGGGCAGCAGTGAGCCCTTCCAGCCTCGATGGCATGAGCAGCAATGCCCAGTCCAGTGCTGCAGCCTCTGTGGATGTAGCTGAGAGGAAAGGGTCCTGTATGGTGCCATTGGAACCTGCATGTGTAATGAGGTGCCCTGGCAGGGGGAAGGTAATTGACTTGTGTAAAATCCCTCTAGCTGCCCCACTGGGGAAAGAAAAGTGAAAAAAAGGAAGAAAAAGCATGTTTATTTTGCAACTTTTATTTGCAAATGAGGAAGAATGTCTACCCAGAGACTTGACATATCTGCTTTCCCTGCCCCACCTCTCCAGACAAGTGCTTAGAGAACTTGTTTTGCGGCACACAGTGCAGGGAGGGTTGGCAATGCTTTGAGTGCGGTGAGAGTATCACCCTGCTAGTTGGTACTGGTGCAGAGTGCTCGGGCTGTGATGTACATGAGCTGCTTGTTCTCCCAGCAGATCTTTGCCTTGCCAGGATGTGGTGCCCCTTGCTTGGTGACCTAGTGCTATTGCACTAGGAGAAGATGCTTGCAGGGAACGGGTGACTTCCTGATGCAGAGTATACAAGATTCCATTAAGATGTAAAGGTAAGCTGCTTTTGAGCATTGGTGAGCATCTCATCTAGTTAAGTGTGTTTATGTTGTGTTTAATTATTGTCTCTAATAAGTGCAAAGTATCAGCTCTTCAGTCCATGCACATTGGCTACGTTTATTGATTACTCTGGAGCTTTATAAATTTCAGGGTTAGGAAAATGAGTTTATCATTGCAGTGTGCGTGGCATCTGGGATATTTGTGAGGAATCTTGTTATGTTGATGTGTGTCTAGAGCTGTCATTCAGAGAAATCACATTGGAATTAGAGCTGGCTTCAAGATGTACCTGTAGGGACTCTTTCTAAAATCTTTATGGAACAAAGTTTTTACTATGATGCTGAAATCTGTATGGCAAAATGTGCCATCAGACATCAGCAGGTAATGCTAAGTGTCAGAGCGTACTCCGGAAGGGCTCTGAAAGAGATGCGGCGTGGCTGCCGAGGTGGCTCCGTGTGCCGTAGGTGTGTGCACGGCGAGGCTCTGCCCTGTGCCGCACGACCGCGTCAGCGCGTCCGCAGCGTGCGGGGCGGGCTGAGGGAAAGCAGGTAGCGCAGGTCTGTGCTATGGCCTTCTTTCGCACAGAAAATGTTTCCAGACAGTCAAGGAGGTTGACACTAGTAAGAGATCCAGCTACGTCCTAGTGTTTCTTTAGTCTTTAAAGATACTTTTTTTTTTTTTTCTCCTCCTGTCCCACAGAATGGAGGTTACTTGCAAGAGGCGTCATTGAATAGTGATTCAACCTTGCGAGATTTAATACTGCAATTGGCTTACTGCTAATAAAAACATTTAGTTAGTGAAATAACTTCAGCGTCCAGTGCCTGACTTCTGTGTTTCAGAAGAGAAAATGTCAAGATGTTACACATACATGAAAGTGCTGTGGCTTCCATCAGCTTCTTCAAGTTCTCGTGCCATCATAGCTGAAATAGCTTCTAAACTCATGAGAGTTTTGGCTCTTTAAAATTTTCATGGCAAAAGAAAAGCCTTTCACAAACCCAAACTGTGAGAGATCAAGGGAGATGCTTCTGTATTCAAGGCAAATTTCTGCAGTTTATGGCTTGTTATGGACTCGCAATTCATCTTTAACCTAGGATGGGCAAATTAGTGTAATAGTGATGCATACATAGCAATGAGGTTGTTTGCAATGAGGTTTAATGCAGCTGAGAGATTTAACCTTGCGCTACAGACAGTTTTTAAAGGATCTAGGGTAATGGTGCTTATAAAAGCTTCTGGACAATAATGAACACACCGGGCAAGAGTATAGCTAGCTATAGGAAAGTAATGTAATTCCATCTCCTGCCTAGCTGCTATGTTTGCTTAAAGGGATAATTCTTGCCAAATGCTTTAACTGTGGCCAACTAAAATCAAGTAGATTCTGGGGAATCCCTCATCACCTCATAAAAATGAATATTTCGAGCAGATTTGCAAGTTTTTTTAAGCCAAACAGGCATTGTTAGAGTAGGCAGCTCCAGGTTAAATATAATTGCTAGGTTTAATATTTTTAATTGTTCTTGAAAAATCAGCTGTAAGTAACCTTTTATCATGATATGCTGTTACAAGACCTTTTAATTGGCACTATTTTTAACACTGTAATGTAATTGATAGGCTCCTATGGCAGAAATCACTGGGCAGCTAAATAAACAATATGTCCCCGTCTGTTAAGGGGTAGTTTAACGATCAGAAAAATTGATTCCCCGTGCCAGCTAAAGCCATAATGAGGATAATGCCAAATGAACTAAAAACTGCTTCAACGTCTCATCTGTTACCTAAAGAATTGTAAGGTTGGTAACATACTGACCTTGACATGCAAAAACTGCTGCTGTTGCCAGTGCTGCGCAGGATTCTCAGATGGCTGCCTGTCATGGCCGTGTGTGTGGCAAGGGGAGTATGTAGGCTCTCTACCACTGGGTTGGTCTTTATTGATTTTTACTCTGATTTAATTATGAATATTGAACAGTAAAGCATAGAAGTCACCTTAACTGAGGACAGAAGTGTGGTGCTACCCATGATTTTGATACTATAAAAATTGGCAGCTTTTGGTCCCTTCAGCTCCCAACTTTGGTCAAGAATTAGACGAATGCTTAAGAGCAGCGTGCTAGGCTTGGTGCAGGAGACTGTCAGGGAAATCGAGCAGTGTAGATCATGTGGGTTCTTTGCACATGCTTCATATCTCTCCCACTGTATTAAAGTACATCACTGTTTAGATCATTGCTGTGCCAAAAGAATATCTAATAAAACTAGCAAAGTGTATAAAAAGTGTATATATTAAACAGCAAGTAGTTTCAAGTCATTCTTGACTCACTGCTTTGACTCTGTTAGTGATATTCAGTCCTGCAAGTACTGAATAGAGCAAAGAATATCTGGTTATGCTTTCTCTAGTAAACAAAGTAGGTCCTAGATGTGGGCTTTGAACACCAGCTTTTTCTTGTTCATCAGACTGTTTTTTGTTTCATGCTGACTAGTGCTCTGAACTGCTGCCTGGGCACATTCCTGCAAGGGCATGTGAGGGACTATCAGTGAGAAGCTGGGCTATGGCTCTCCTGTTCTGAGAAGGGAGCAGCTCAGCCGCGAGGATGTAAACTGATCTGTGCTGTGCTTTTGGGTTCCTAGGGCAAGGGGAGTCCTTGCCTCTTGTGTTGAGTAGTGTAGTGGTTATCTTTGTGGCTTGCAAGATGTTCACTGTAAGCCTTTTGAAATCCTTTTGGAATGAATTGGTAAAATAAAAATCTTTAAGACTTTCCCTTTACTAAACAATAAATTGCAAACAGAAAGCTATGGAGCACCACTAAGATGGCCTTCAGATGTCCAAAGCAAGATAATGTTGTTAACTGTTACTTTGAACTACATCATTTGCTCTTACACTTGACTTGGATTCAAACTGATTTTATAAAAATATCCTTATCTGATTCCTGGCTCACGATTTTTCGATAGACTCTTGATTCCCTGCTGTCATTAATCCTCCTTCACAGATCCCCGTCTCTATTAAGAGACACCTCCAGTGTCATATACAATACAACAGTGTAGCTGTACCAGGCCCTACAGACTGAGCTCTGACAGCTGACAGACAGCGTAATCAAACTTTGGGTTCAGATTGCAAAGCTTTCTGCAAAGCTTTTTTTTTGTCAAGTTCAGTCTCTTCTAACACAGTATTTGGATTGAGATGTGAGCTCTTAATAGGAGAGCAGATTTTTGGACTATTTTTAGAAGTGCCTGACTTTTCCCATCTTTTCAACTGGCAGGTATCATATGTGATCACTAAAACTGAAGTTCAGAAAACTGCCTCTGAAGTTGTGTAACTATCAACAGTTCTTCTTTTCAATACCATTAATAGAAAAATACACAGCCAAGCTGGCAGACAATATTACCTTCAAATTTGAAATCATTAATCAGCAGATAATGAGAATATACCTCATCACCTCTGCAGTTCAGCTGGCTTGCAAAAAAACATGGTTCTGTTGTAAATATTAAGCAAATGTCTGAAAAAGAGAACACCTTGAAATCTTCCTACTTAGCTGGCAGAACTCTCAATTTCTTGAGCCCTATCAATTTCTGGCATATTTTCAGTGGTGGATTTTCCATCTGGAAGTTAGTTCTGAATGACAGAAATATATTATCTGGAGGACAGTCTTAAGTAAATCTGAAACAACAGCCTGGATGAGCCTTGTATGATGTCAAGATTTTATCTGAATTGTTTAGTAATTGTGCATGCATGTGTATATTTAGACCTGACTTTGCATTTTAAAGCTTTTGGGTTTTTTGTTTAAACTGAGCCATGAAACCCTTTGATTAACTTGACTCTTTCTGTATCCAGTTATGTGAGATAGTAGATGTAGTAAGTTGCAGAGTGATGGGGTGATTGCAGCCTTTTGTTTCAGCTTCAGATTGAGGACTTGACCTATTCTGTGCTTTGTAGGTACAGGCTGGGATAAAAGATTATGAAACCGTTTCTTGAGAAGATTCTTGCATTGCTATGTGTGTCTCTTTTATTCAGAAAGAACGCAAGCACCAAACCACGAGCCTTGTTTATGGTGCTTTTGGGCTGTCTGTATTGCGGTTTGTTTTACTGGAAAGTATCTGAATCAAGTAATTTAGACCTGTATATATAGAAAAGGTATTGGGCCAGAAATGCTATGCTATTGTTTGAAATAAAGCTCAGCATAAGCCTTTAAGCTCAACATAAGTCTTGCAGTAACAGATGCATACTGCCTGCATGCTTTGTTTTCTTCATATTCTCCAGGAAGGGTCACTGCTACAGTGATTATTGTGATGGTTCCTGGGAGCTACATAGATGGTCTTGCTGTGAATTTGCTTGCATGATCTTGCTGTGAATTTTCCATTGGGAAATTTACTCTTTGCTTAGTCAGAGAAATAAAGTCTGTTACTTTCAAACAGCTGGGTTTTGTTCCTGTGTTTGGGTTAGAATTGATGGGGTGTTCTGGATACTTGGTGTGTGTGTGTGTTTTTTTTTTTTTTTTTTTTTTTTTTTTTTCCCCCAATTCCCGCGCCTCTTAAAGGGCAATTATGCTTACTTCATTTGAACCAGTAAGACACTTCTAGACAACTTTTCAGCAAGTGCAACTGTATTTAATGACATTCCTGTCTTAATGTCAGCAATTTCATACAGGTGATTCAATTTTTGCTTAGCAAAAAAAAAAATGGAGCGTTGATATAAAATGGCTGTTGGTCTGCTGCAGCAGTGACTGAGAAACAGGTCTTGATACATCCAAGCCAATTCAATCACATGACAGCTTCCACAGAAACTGTTAACACTTTAATATAATAGAGTAAAACCAAGTAAAGGGATTACATTAAATGAAATCTCTTAGAATTCTCTTAAAGCTTTACCAAAGTTCTGGGAGACACAAATCTAGCAAGGTGTTCTGGAAGGGAGCAGTTGGACTGTTTTTGTTGTTTTTATTTATTTATTTTTCATTTAAATTGCTCATGTTCCCTGTTTTAGTATGTAATGCAAGTTCTCAGAGACAAGGTGTTAACTTCTGAGAGATCTGCAGGAATGGACTGGGCTAGATGATCTCTAGAGGTCCCTTCCAACCTCAACCATTTTGTGATTCTGCGAACAGTGCAAGTGAAAAAGATGCTGGTTTCCTGAGTTGATATTACTTGGTGAGAGCAGGGTATTTATAACAGGAGTCAGATATGATATTGTTAGGGGATGAAATCTGTTCAAGCCAGAATGTTCTTTCAAGAGATGTCAGGTGAAATGAACTAAGGATCTTGGTTTTCCTGTCCAGCCTTCCCCCTGCTTATCTGAACTTGCTTTACTTTAAAAATGATGACTTTTTTCTGAAGTGAAATGCGGCAAAGTTTGATGTACTATAATAAGACCTGATTCTGTATATTAAGTTTTTATTTCACTTACCACTGTAGATTCCGATAGTCATATTTTCATATTTAGTAATAACAGAGGTGATGGTAAAATGTACAGAACACTGTTTCAAAAAAGTGTTCAAATTAGTGGGCATTCATCAGCCATTTAAAATTTGGGACTTTGACAATGGTATTAGAACTATGGAACGCTGATCTTGCTTGTACGAAAACCTGTGCTCGAACTCATTTCATCCTATCAGTGGGTGAGATGTTAGTGCAGAGGAGTCTGAGAATCCCACAGGAACATTCCCATCAGCAAAATACACAAGATAAAGGAGGGAGTAGAGATAAAGGATCTACCACTGTTGCCTTATGTCCTCAGAAGTCACCTGTAAAACTGGAGTTTTGGAACTTGGGAGTTTTGGAACTGGGGAGCTTTGGAAGTAAGGAAGCGGAAAGGAGGGTAATGGTATGTAAGGATCAGGACTTAGGACAGATGCAGGAGAGTATGAAATGGGGCAGCACACGAGGACGTGAACTGCATGGGGAATCGGGAGAGCGGTTGCAGGCAGGGGAGGAGGGCCTCCAAGGGTGGCTGGTGACCCCACGGGAATCGGGCCTTGGCCAGAGCCTCGCTGCTCAACCACTGCGGCAGTAGGTGGCTGTAAGCACCGTGTCATGGACAGACTAGGCAGGGAGGTGGAGAACGGGCTGCTGGAGGAATGAAGTAGTAAGTACATTCCTGGCTTTGGGATTAAGGGGTTTCAAACTGTTATATGATAGGAGAAAGGGAAAAGCTTGGCTTTGGCTGCTTTGAGAGCTTGATGGGCCAGGCAGTTTCTCATCAGGAATACCATCTTTCTGACTTTCTACCGGAAAAGGGCCTTCCTGAAGAAACTGGCCTGCAACTTGAGCATTTTCTGTGCAGGAGGAGGATTTTCTGTGTAGGAGTTATGAGCAGATTATGGGAACTGGTAAGATCTGAACATGCGATATAAAACATAAGTTTAAAATACTTATGAAGGCTGTCATCGTTTATTTTCTTCTACCTTTTCTAGCACTAGAATGACACTACACTAAATCTCATTTTAATGTTCTGGGAATCAAGAAGTGTTTGTCAGCATTATTTGTTTTGCTTTAGTGTGCGTACAGCATATTTTAGAAATACATTGCTTGGAAGGAAGGAGTATTTGCAAGTGTGTTTTTTTTTTTTTTTTTTAAAAAAAAAAAAAAGGCTTTACTACTATTAATTGTGAGAAACCTAGAACTGCTTCTGAACATAACAGTGTATCAGAGAAGGGAGAGAAAGAAGTACTTGTATCAGTAAATTACTTGAAGATGAAAAATTTTACCTGTCTGCCTGTTAAAAGGTCGTAAAAGCCAAGAGCAATATTGGTGCTTGGCCAGGCTCTTACTGGGTGACTCCTTACTATTCAAATGGATATCTGACCATAAAATTCAAGTGGATCAGAACAGTGTCATTTTCATATATGCAGTTGTTTTTGTGCAGAGATACAATAATTCTATGGGAAAGTGTGTATGTAACTTGTGAAAAAACAGACTGGTGTACAACTCTGATTCTGTGTTGATGACAGGCTGATATTTCTTTCCTACAAAATGCTTTCTTTACAGTAGTTTTATATAGCCTTGTTTATCCAACCTTTATATTACTTTATTGTAAGAATCCTTTGTTGATCCGAGTGAGTGGTATTTGAAAACTTAGAAATTGTATTTCCTGGTTTTGTTGAAGAAGCAAAGACCAGAATAAACAGACATAATTCCTTTAATGTTAGGATAGTTTATGTATCAGGATACTGGATAACTAAAATACCAAATTAGTTATTTAAGCTTGAATGCACTCAGTTGGAAAGATTCAAATCTGGGTATAGAATTTGGTACAAATGTTAAATGCGTTTGTATCATTTACCCACGCTTCAACTATACAAAGAGAAATTAATGAGCCCCTAACAGTTTAACAGGATAAATAACAGGACTACTTTCACAGTTTAGTTTACAAAGTTAGTGGGATTATGTGAATAACAGTTGCAGGATCTAAGTAATGTCTTAATTCTGTATATATAGTGGAATATGGAAAGCTGTTTGACAGATGCCCAAACAGATGCACAAAATGTTTTAAGAAAATATTTTGACACATTTTTGAAGGGTTTCTATCACTCTATTTTGGAAGCTGTGCAAATATGACCACTCTATTGCACAATATAATGATACAGAGCAAGGGTAAAAGAGGAGACTTTTCATCTTTGGGACTGTTCTGAAAAAATAGATTGTGTTATTCTATTGTGTACATGATAATGACAAGAACAGCCTCTTCTTAGTGCATTGGACTGATGCTACAACACCCGTTTTGAGGAATCATTCCACTGCTCTATTGCTGCTGAATAAATTGTGCTATCGCCGTCATTCATTAGGAGCTATAAAAAGGAAACGAACCACCTTCCTGTTTATTTCAAAGTATGCTTCCCATATCACAGAGCTTGGGTTCTCTATATGCAATTATGCTTGCAGTACCCCTGTGGAAGTGTTTAGTCTCACTTTGCTGATGAACACAGACCCACTTTCTGGAATGATTGTGTTGGCCTGGGCTGTGCATGAAGTCTGTGGCTGAAAAGGTAGATGGAGCTCACCGCAGTGAACAGTCCTTCATACCCTAGCTGTTCTTCTGCATAAGCAGAACATAATAGTTGGAACATTCCTAATAACTGTAGTTTATTCATGGTGCTACTGCCTTTTTAAAAAAAAAAAAAAAGTTTTGAAGGCAGGAGAAAACAGGTCTTTGGAAAGAGACTAACACTGTTATGTGTGTGTGGTTTGCTCTGCCAACTGCCTCTCAGATGTGCTCGGGTCTAACAGCGGTACTGCTGCCCTTTGCAGCACCCTGAAGGCCCTTCAGCGCTTGTCTTCCTTCCAAATTCTGTGCCGGGGCATGTTGTGGCCTATCCACTCTTACTGACTGTGCTGCAGGATTTACGTTACTAACGACTAGCACCTTCTAGCAAAGAGCTGTCCTTGACACAGGCCAAAGGTCTCAGCCAGGGGCCTTCAGTGTTATCCCAAGCATCTACGTTTAATGGCAGACCTGACAACTGTCATTCAGCACTTGGTCCATCCAGGTACTTGTGCAGAGCGGACTGGCCCCTCTGCCAAAGTTTGAGATGTATACGACATAATATTCTCTCTTGCTGGTGTCTTCCTGCTTTGTCCTTTCTTCCATCTCCTAATGATTAGAGCCTGGACCCCTGCTCTGCCCAGAGAGCTTTCCAGACTGGTAGACAAGGATCAGCAGCTTCTAGTTTTATGACACAAGGTCCCTGGAAGTGAGTACTGGAGTTTGTGTGTGTATTCAAATGTATGTGAAGTTAGGCTCCTTTCCAGGACACAGGGAGGTAAATGTGCTATAAAATGAGGCCTACTTTTGCCCCCAAATGCGGTGGCCTCATTTCTGTCTCAACAAGGAATGTGGCCTAATCTGGCCTTCCAGGCTGGCCATCAAGTGCAAGAACCGGCTGTTTCCCCGGGTGTAAGAGCTCTGTCGAGGTACCTTAGGAGGGCTTCTGCACGTAGGATGATGCATGAGGACCTGCTGGATAGAGACCTTGAAACACCCTGTTGGGAAGACTTTATCATATCCACCAGGTCCTCGTGCACCGTGCAGTCGGGAGTACTGATTCAGAACTGTCACTTCAGGATGAAAGTTTTGTAGGATTTTTTTTTTCTTCTGCCTCAGTGGTACACACATGCCCATGTGTTGTCCTTCTCTTCTTTCCTCGAGTTCTCCGAATTTGGTCATTTTGTGTGTTTTTCCAGTGTAAAATTGCAAAACTGAAGCATTTCAAGTGAAGTCTGATTATAAGAGGCATTTATTTCCTTTTATGTCTTATTTTGAGTATTATTCTAGACCTCTAGCAAGCTCTTCCCCTTCAAAACTAAATATATAAGACATAAAATGGAAGCAAAACTTAAATTCATTTTCATTAGTGGTTTTAAAACACATGCTACTTTTTTTTTTTTTTCCTCCCCACCCCATGTTGTTCTTCATTAATGTTTACTAAGAAATTGGTTTTGTGTGGGAAATAAGATGGGGGGGAAAAGAAGAAGGAAGAGCAGTGTGCCTTGTGAAAACAGGATGGAAGGAGTTGCTCTAGAGAAGATAAACTTTGGTTTTCTTCTAAGGGCAATATTGGCTTGCTTGTGGTGCTGGCAGGTTGCATCCCTCTTGAACAGGGTTCTGCACGTAAGAGGTGCATCATTCATACTGGTAAGTGTGGTAGTTTAGTAGCTGCTCCCTTAATAGCTACTGCAACTTGTTATGCATGTAGATGATGTGGGGGAATGCAAGTAACATCCTATTTATGTAACAAAGGATGTAGCTAACTGATCATTGTTTAAAAACAAAAAACAAATAAGGTAGAGCTGTAGAAATTTGATAATAAATTGACAGTTAAGAGAGCATGGACCTGTGAGTAGCAGTTTGATGAGGGGCAAATAAAAGGTGTCAGAATAAATCGGAGAGCTCATTGCCATATGATTTTGAAATAGAAGACCCTAGCTCAAATCCTCAAGTGATGCCTGAGGGATTTTTGAAAAAATATATTTGGTTATGCACAGCTGCAAAAAAAAAAAAAAAGGAAGATGCCTGGTACAAGGAAGCTGATGTATAAAAATGCATCAGAGCTATAGGCAAGTATAAGGTTAAGCCAGGTGATGCTTAGAAAGTAAAGTTAGATATATAATGTGTCATTTCTCATGTACTATGTGACAGATAAATTTCCTGACTAGGGCAGCTACCTGGTAATCTTAACCTGAAGCAGTTGAGCCCAAAGTGATGAAATCTTTCTTACGTGGGCTTACAGAGGCATAAATCCAGCATGGTGCTACATATTCTGTCTCCTGTCCATCATTACCTTTCCTAGTTGGGTTCTTGCTGACCTCAGAAGCACTCAGAGTTAAGGGCTTAAAATAAATGCTTCAGGTTTTCCTCATGACCTTGGGTTTATTAAGCCCTGCACTTAGGCATGCTCTTGATTGCTTTAAACTACACCCCTCTCATTTTTAAACTCCAGAAAATAGGTTCTAACCTACCTGTCTGATAGAAGGGAAATTTACTGGGTATGACTCAACACAGGGTGCAGAGACCTTAAATCACGTCTCTGCATAATTCAACTCGGTTATAGCAGCTCCTGTTTGATTTTAATGTAACTGGAAATAAAGTGATAGGACTTGGTCCTGTGTTAAACTAATGAAAAATAGATCTGGCATGGTGGGGTCAGGTACAGGTAATACCTCAGTCATTCATGTTCTAATAATTATCCTATTTTCAGCCTATTGCTATGTAGTTAAAATGCTGAATAATAAAATTAGGAAATGGTGGTATGCACTATGTCTCAAGTATAACCTTGCTTTTGTTGAAAGTCACATAGCATAGATCCTGCAGAACCAAATGATGAACAAAGGCAACAATCTAATAAGTTTAATATTTCAGCACAGTCTAGTTGAATTATTAGTCTTTTGAGAGACTGGTTATTGTTTGTTTATCTTCTATATAGTATGCTAATTCTGCTTTTAAAAGCAGAATTCTGGAATGAAGCCAGTGTGAATCTGATCCACACTGACAGTATAAGGCCTTCTGCACTTAGGCATTAATGCCTTGCTTGCTGTGCATTAATAGAACTGTGTAAAATGGCTTGGATTAAATCCAAAAAAGCAAATTTTACAAGGAGTAGTTCAGTCTTTCTGGGAGTCTGTAGTTTATAATGGGAAAGGGGCTGGGGAAACTGTAGCCTGCCCAGTTTTACACATACTGATTAATTAGCTGTTAAACGAATTACCTTCCATGTTGTACTAGCAGAGGAAGTACTGAGCCTGCTAGGAGAAGAGTACTTTTTCCAAGTTCAGCACAGCAAAACCACGCACCTCTACCAATAACCTGACTTGGTTTTGTGGTTCATATTCCTTCTAGCCAAGCAAGTTGGCCTGCATGCAAGGAGTTAAAGATGATGGTGAGGCATGGTGATTTGGTGAGGCATGGTGATTTGGTGAGGCATGGTGATTTGACAGCAAAGTGAATCAGGGCCCTCAGGCTCCTCTGATTAGATCTGAACAATAATGAGTGCTGATTGAGTTTATTGTGCTGGGTCATATGTATTCGAAGCTTTTATAGGTTAACTATGTACTGAAGACTTTAAACTGGATCTGCTATCTTTTTTTTTTTTCCCCATGCTGTTGTATCTTCATGATGCATCAGATACCATCTCTTCTTCTTGAAGATGGCACAAGAAGACATGCACCTTTCAGGAGCCATAGCAGGGAGTATAGCAGTTTTACTTAAAAAGTCAGTTTTATGCCTGCACCAAGTCAGGATCAAGTATATACTTTCATCTGGTCTGGCAGTGTAAAGCTGTAACTGTCTCCTGAATGGTGCCATACCTGAATTGTACACTGTTAGGTGAAGGATCCAGCAAATAGTAATAGGATTTCAGCTGTAATGTGTTTTCATGCTTAGGAGGGTACAGAATCTTCTAGGGTATAGTGCCAGTCTATAAAATGGATGTGGAAATAGGATTTGCAAAACCTTGCAAGTTGAACGAAGAAATGTTTAAGGCAATGAAAGAGAAATGCTGAAGTAAAGGCTTGGGACCTCTTCAGATAATGCAGTCACAAATGAGAAACGCAGCTTTGTCTCACAAGGTAGCAAGCTCAACAACACGCTTCAGTGTTGTGTTCTTCTCAGCTTGTTCTTTCTTGCTTTAATATGCAGCTTTGAGTTGCTGCAAAAGGATAGGACAAAGATGAAGTTAGATACTGATAGCACTTTCGTCCTTAGTGATAAGGGATATAGGAGAAATTTATTTGAACTCCACTATGGTTACTGTTTAAAGGCTCATGGATAAATCTTATGCAAATTGCTTAAGGGGCTTGGAGATATTTTGTAAACCCCATAAAACCCTTGGTATGATGGCAACAGATGATTGCTAACTCTTCTGACTGGTCCAAGGATATGAGGACTGGAATACTCATTTACTCATGGTTTTCTTTGTAATTTGCTGTACAGTGACCTTTTGGAGAAGTTATGTGTCTTGTGTTTATTCTAAAGTCCTTACCTTTTTAGCTATGATGTTATTTTAGTTTGCAAACGCAGATGAATAATTCTAGAAGGTACAAGCAGTTGCCTTATGATATCAAGAACCTTAAATCAGGATACAGGAGCGTTGTTTAATTTTACAGTATGTTGTTTAAAGCTTTGTATCATAATCAGTTATGAGTAAATTCTCATTTGAGTGCATAGTGTCCACTCATCAGAATCAAAATGCAGATGGTATAAACATAAAGCTTAGTTGAGCAATTTTGCTGTTTCAAAATGGAGTTGCTAGTTATCTTGTGTCTTAAGTCTTGTTTTGATGTTAATGTTTTTTTCTGCCTTTTTTTTTTTTTTTTCCTTTTCTTTTTCCTAGAGCAGAGGATTGGTATGTAATCAGAAGTAACACATGCTTCCTTTAACTGGGTCTCAATCATTTCAAACTCCAAAAGCTCGGTAATTCTTGCAATTTGTTTTTCTCCTTTGTATTTGACGGCTAGATAAAAATGCTCTTCCCAGCTAGCACTGGCCCAATTCCCATAAAACAGGTAATTAGATTGACACTTTTAAGCACAAGGACTTGAAAGTGTATAGCTGGGCACATTCTATTTTTACTTCAAAGTATACAATTTTCTACACTTTTCTCTTTCATGGATTTCTCTGTATGTCTTTCTGTAATAACTTTAAAAGCTGTATGTTAAAGCAATAAAGGTGTGGGTTTTTTTTTTTTTTTTCTCTCTCTCTCTCTCTCTCTCTTTCTTTCTTCTTCCCCTTGGGGGCTTTCTATACTTCCGACAGAAAACCTGAAAGAAAACAAAATGGATTCCTAGCAATTTTGGAGTGCATACTGTCTCAGAAAATGATAAAGTCATTTGATGGGCAGAAGAAAGAAGGAAGCAGCAACGAAAAATCTTGAATCACTCTGGCGGGGGGAAAAAAGAGATTAGAAAAAGTTTATTCAAAGACATTCAAGTGAGCTGTTGATCCATGCAGTGTGATGATTTTTCTATAGGACAACTATGTGTCAGAAGTGAAACTATATTAGAAACTAACTGCTTAGTTTTCCTTAGTTTTACTAACTGAAGCTTGGTTACTGTGCTTGAGCTCCCTCTTCTTTCTCTCAAGTCTCTGTGCACATGCCAAGGTCAGTGCAAGGGAGAGGGGCACGTACAAAATTAGAGGTTGATGCTCTTCCCAGAACCAACGGAGATTGAATGAAGCTCATGAATCTCTGTACCTCTTACCTGCTTTGTTTGCTATCTTCTCGTGCATTTTCTCTAAAGCTGGTAAGTGTGAAGCTACCTGAAAAAGGATAAAAAAGTTTTATTTTTAAAATAAGACCCCTTTCTTCCAGCTTCACAGCATCAGCAATTTCCTCTCCATTTGAGTCTGTACCAACTGAATAGACAATATTTAGCCAAATATTTCCTATGGAAGTGTCATGGCAGGAGATTAAGGAAGGAAATTGGGATATATTGGTCAGAATGGTCTTTAGTCAAAGTGCAGTCATATCATTTAGTGACCTATGTGACAACAGCCGCTCATGACATATGTTACTAATGTAGTCAGTACAGGGACCAGAGAATGAATGGTGTAGAGAACTGAACAATCTTGTCTTTATAAGAGGCAGATGTTTTCCAAAACAAAACTATGGCACACTAGTACATCTGTATAGATTGCAACTTGCACTGCTACTTAATGTTATTTACTACTCTATTAAGGTAGTGGCTTGAGGTCCTAGATGGTTACTCCTAGAAACATACTACCATGAGACATCTTGTTGTCACTGTATAGTTTAGCACTGCATTTTTGTCGCTGTAATGAGATTATTAAAGTAATCTTTTATTAGCGAGGGTGCTGTCTGTGCAGCTGGGGTGAAGAATCTGGGAGATGGGCAAAAAAGTTTTTTCCACTTATCAGATAATTCTGAAATACCTGCAAATAGCCTTTTTATCTGGGAATACTATAAGCACTGAGCTTGTAGCTTTATGCATCAGTTAGGAGTTTATGTAGTGTTTGGTGTTCATCATAGTTGGACACACAAAGCATTTAATCAGAAAGTTCCTTTTTTTTTTTTTTTTTTTTATTTTTTATTATTTTCCTGAATTTTACTATGTCCCTTTCTAGTCTGTAATATTGTTTGTTTTGTCTGGGATTTTTTTGAGTTGTGGGTATCTTGGCCAATGTACCCATCCAGTCCCTAGTATGTATTAATAAGTCTTGTTTAACAAATTTTGATCTTGAACTGAAATAATTGGTTGTCTCTTTACATAATGCCCCCTATAGCTTTTGCACAAGAGGAATTTGGGGTTAATATTGTAAGAAGCAGAGATAGGCACTTTCAACTGCTGGGTGTTTTGTAAACTAGATGGATTTTATTTCTGCTACCAAAATTTCTTTTTCTATTTAGGTAGTGCTTTTAGTAATCTACTGATGTCCTAAAGGTTTTTTCACACACTTTCATTATAATACAATTATCTTTGAATTGAGATCTTAGTGTGTTAAGCATAAATTTTTCTGGTTAGTTGATTTTTTTCTTTTTTTTGTTTTTTTCCCTTAGTGTAGTGAGGTATGGAACAAACTTGCTGAAGTTGAGAGGCAGAAGTATGAGGTTAGTGGAATTTGGGGTAATAGAAGGACATTCCATTGAAGCAAGTCTCTTAGGTTGGAAATACATTACTGTATAGAGCTTCCTCATATGATTTATATTGAACTGATGCGGTCTGATATTAACAACACTGTAAAAAATTGTACAAGAAACCCTGTAGAGCTAAACCATGGCCCTGAAGAGCTTACAAGCAACAAAGACATGGACTTAGATACCTGGTGCCTTAAGAAGCTCAGGAAGGGAAATACCTAAGTTGGTTGGCTAAAACTGTTATCGATGGTTCTAATCAGATTATTTCTATAATGCTAAAGCTATTCCACACTGCTGGTGCTTAACAGGTTTAGTCTGTAGTTGTAAGCTTAGATGTTACACAGACTACGTTAGCTGAGCTGCTGATATATCTCAGTAGAGAACATAAGGTGAAAATGTAGCCAAAGACACAGACAGCTTTGTAGTGAGTAACTTTCCAAAGCCGTCAATGCCTTTGCCGATGTGGAGAGTCGTTACGTTTGTGTTTAAAACAGGAGTAAATGTGGAGTCACTTGCTATTCTTTTGAACCAGAACTAGAGCTCACTACTATTTAGGACCTTAAATTAGATGTAAAAACGTGTTTTACTAAGCCAGGTTTGCTTAGTTTCCTAATAAAAAAAAAAAAGTTTTCTAGTTTCCTAATAAAAAGTCATCACAACATGAAGCTGAAGAGCTACTTGGGCTCATGCAAATACTGTTTTTCAAACTGAATTTGTTTGGCATGACTTGATAGATCTGCATCACTTGACTTGCTAAAATGTTCAAAAAAAAAGGTGAAAAAAAATCTAAGATCATAAGCATTGCAGTTGTGGTAATCTTTACTGAATTAATTTTGTATAAGATCTCGTCCTGCTCAGACTTGTATGTGTTAAAGGAAATTTTACTCTCAATTTTTCTCATGGATCCTTTTTACTCTAAATGAAGTTAGATGCATTCTGAGTTCTGGGCCATCTATTTTCATATTTTTAAATTTGATGAGAATAGAACTAATCAAAGCTGCTCTTTTTATGTTTTTTGTTTGTTTTTTGCTTATTTAATGGAAAAAAGCAAATGGTGAAACAGGCATTTGGGCATCAAAACTTTACCCTTTTACTGTATTTAAATTTCATACATAATTAAAATTATGTAAAGCCTTTTAAAAAGCTGGCAGAAAATGTGCTGAATCATTTTGTGTGTGCATTTTTTTTCCCCCAATTCTCCTGCAGTGCTTTTGGTCTGTTTTTGTACAATCATTTATTTTGTTGTCTTTATGGCCAGGGTATATTAAGTTAATGTGACATCTGCTAAAGGCCTGCAGTTGAGTTTTTGCACAAATATTTGGAAACTATAAAGCTCTGTTTTTTGGTCAGCAATGAGAAGCTCAGAAGCATAAATGGAAGCTCCATACTGCTCAGTGATACTTCCCTTGAGAACTTTTATTACTTCTCTCTCTCTCTCTCTCTCTCTCTCTCTCTGACTTTTTTTTTTTTTTTTTGCCTAAAATTTGCCACGTTTCCTGTCATGTTACAGGATTATAATTGTATTGTTTCAATTTGTACTGCAAGCATATTTTGCTTTACCATGAAATTTACTGGGCAGCACAAGAAAGGGATTGAGCAGACATTTTTTTAAAATGAAATTAGAAAAATGTAATGCAGTACTGTTTATTTTAGAGATGCATCTGATACTAGAGACCTTTATCAAATTGAACTTCAGGCACGTATGATAACGAGGCCAGCTGCCATGGTTTTGGTCTGGTTAAGTACAAATGCTTTAAGGAGGAGGGTGAGTTGAGCCTTGAGCTGCGGAAAGCTTTCTGCCTTTGCTTTCTGCCTTCCTGGGTAGGGGAAGGAGCGTGTGTGCCTTGCTGGAGGGCACTGTGATGATTCCTACTGATTTACAAATGAATCTAGCCTCTTCCATAGTTAGGGGGCAAAGAATATATGCCAGAACTCTAACACAAAAGTCTAGCTGTAGACTAGTGATAGTTACATCTCATCTAAATTTATCTCCTTTTTCTTTACTAATAATTTAGCAGGTTTTAATTATGTGGGCAGGGTTTTTGTTCTTAAAAGGATGCTTAGAATAGCTCCAGACAGTCACGTATTGTGTAAAAATTTAAACATTCCATTTTTCTTTTGGCAAAGCTATTTTTCTGTGAATCAGTCAGAAAACCAGAATTTTTACAAATGTGTATTACAGCCTCAAAGAGAAACTGATGAATGTCCTAGCTGTTAGACCAACAGTGGAAAGTGTCTTCTGAGAAGGCTGTGAACTAGTTGCTAAATGTAACATTTGCAGTTTCCAGGATGATGATGTTTTTCCTTCAAGTATATTAAAAAAGCAAAAGTAGATGAACCTGAGCAATGGTTTTGCACCAGAGTAAACTCTTATGTGCCATCAGAAACTGACAGCAGCAGTCCCCGGTGGGAAGGAACGCCTACTAAAGGGAAGAGCACTTCATGAAAGTAATTTGATCTATGGTCTCTTGGTTTTGATTCCCAAAGGATGAATATCCTCCCAAAACAAGTCTATGATGTGAAATTTATGATTCTGCTGGGTGCTAACCTTTATGACACAGTGTAATCTTCTTCACCCACTGTCTTTTGTACGGAGTCTGTCTTTCAGGAAAGGACAAATCATAGCATGATCTTTCTCCGGTTCCGTGACCCACATGCCCTTCTCTGGGGTGGTTTAATTGTGTGACTCAGATGGAAACAAAAAGGAATTATGCTTAACTTGTGCTTGGTTTTGAAATGTGGTGTTTATGCAGGGTGAGAAAACTTGTGCTCAAAAAGTTATCTGCTTTTTCCATCTGTGTTACCTAGCTTAATAAAAAAGTAATACTACTTTTACCTGCAAATCTATCCTCGGTAGAAACAAAAAAAAACATTCAGGTGGATTAATTTGTAATGCTACTTTTACTTTGTCTTTACAAGTTTTGAGTCAAATGAAAGCGAATACATTTGTTGTGTGTGTGTGTGTGTGTGTGTGTGTGTATATATATATATTTTTTTTTTTTAACAGATGAAGTCTCCTTTCTGGTATTGAGCAGCATATTATGGCTGGATGCTGAACCAGTGACTGAATTGTGTATTAAATCTAGAAATTCATCATCTCTTTATCTCTGTCAGTGTTCCATGTCCTTAAAAAAAACCATGTCCAAAACAAATAAACCTGAGATAATGCCAAAACATTACAGGGGCTAGTAGAGGGTCTTCAAAAGAGCCCCTCTATTTTGACAGGCATCTTAAATATCACATGCTCAAAGTAAGCACTGGCTGGAGTTTGAGTGCTGAATAACTTGAAAAAAAAGTAGCAGTTCAGTGCTTTCAAAATCTAATCCTTTTATACCAGTTATGAAAACAATGGAAAGCTGAGTTACTAAATTAAGATTTACAAATCTTCCAGTTATTATCACTGGCTGGAATGCAAAATTTGAGGAAACATTGATTCGTCACACACCTGTCACTGCTGAAAGGGATTTAATTCAGCTTGTGAATCAATTAATGACTTGAATGGATTTTAAATACACAGTTCACACACTACTTTATACTTTCAAAATAGGAGTATAAATAACTACTTTCCATATATTATCTGTGTAGTAGTTTTCACAGATTATTATGAAAATAAATGGAGATGTATGAACATGAGGAGATAGCCTGAAGACGAGCCTGGGTTTCTATCTCTACAGATCATTGACCGATGTGCTGCAGATATGTGCTCTAGTTCTGATCTCGGGGCAGACTTCTTGGCTGCACTCTGATTCCTGGGACCAAGCGTGTGCAGGTAGCGTTACTGTGCATCATGGTTTAGAAGGTAAGACCAGTATGTTCAGGTAAGAAAAGTGAAGTGGTCTCCCACAAGGTGATCGAGGGATCAGAGCTGGAGGATGCACCTCAGAGCACGTAGCAGAGAGAGATGGACAAAGCTGTTAGTGAGAGAGGGCCGAGCTATACAGGCCTTAAGAACATCTGAATGAATTGCATCCTGAGCCTTTAGATGTAGGCCCAAATAAATAGTTTGAGAATGAACTGGCAAAGCATGTAACTAATGATAACCTGCAGTGTAATTGTATTTTAATTTCTATAGACAACTGTGGTGTAAGGCGGAAAAAAATCTTGCATTGAAAACAATGAGTATTCCAGTTATTTATATTAGAAAAACTTTCTTGTCTGTTTTTGTAACAACAATTATTGGACGTCTTAGTTGCCTGATACAGGGCAAGAAGACCCTCCAGCAGAAAACCTTCTCTGTAATACATGCGACATTTAACATTTATAATGTGGAAGTTGTGTGATTTTATTTTTATTTATTTATTTTTTTTAAGTAAGCCTCTCTCCTGCCAGGGTTTCCAATAGCCTGATGCAGCGCATTGTTCACAGAAATGTGCCAAAAAGTAGCAGTGTGTATATTGGCACAGCTGCTTGTTCTGTGTGCAGGCTCACAGAAGTTCAAAGTTTGTATATGGGACAGATTTGCATGCCCATATGTACAATTATGCGAATCCATAAAAGTGGGAAGGAGTCTCAGCTTGAATGTTAAGGGTAAGACAGTGAAAAACAATTTTATTGTAATTTGAAATCTCAGTTTATTTTATCACCCACACTGAGTGATAGCTAAGCTGTTTTACTTGCAGTTATATTCCTTTTTACCTCTCTTATTTAGAAATATTCTTCTTTAGTGGCATCCATGCTAACCAAATAAATTTACAAATATATATAGCATATATATAATAAAGGTATAGTTTTCACAGGGGAGTTGCTTCAGACTGTTTAGGATAACAGGTGATGGCACTTAACGCACAAAAGCGCTCGCAAATATGATGATGGTGGCAGAAGTTGAATGTGCCGCCCTGTGTAGCAAGAAAATGGAGAATGGCTAACAAAAGAGAATGGCTTAAATGGCAGTAATAAATAAATGACAAATGGGACGAATATTATTCCCTGAAAGCACTTCTTTGTCAACAGAGCTTTTGTTGTTGACCTTGCATTCAGTCTAAACTGCTCTCGGGGGTAGTCTTGTGTTGCCTGGAGGTGATTTTCTGTGAACAGAAGGAACTTGTGGGTGATAAGCAGTGCTGTGACAAGAAAAAAAAGACACAGAAAATGCATAAGATATGTTGAAGTCAAGTATCTTTTTTTTTTTTTTTTCTCTCCATTGGAAAAAAAAATCCAATGAATATGGCATTATTATTTGCAGAGACTTTCAGTGTGCTTGGTCAGTAATTCTCAGCAGCTGCTTTGGAGCCAAAGATCATGAGAAGCTGCCCTTGGATATTCAGATGCTGAATCTGATTTTTTTGATTATTTTTGAATAGCACTTACCGTTTTAGTAATATTTATTTTAACACTGTCAAGACATTTCATCAGCTATACCTATTTGTAAAGATTTGTCTCTGCTAGGGTTTGGGTGTATGAAGAGGGGACGTAATAATTAGGGAGGGAGGATATTCAAACAACTAGGAAGCAGTGGTGTGCTACATGCCTTATAAATATGGTAGCGATAAGATATTCTTCTCTTTTGCAAACAGAATATTTCAGTTGTTTCCTCTCTGTTTCTTCAATTCCACTCCATATTCTTTGGATAAGGATGTTATTCAGTGTGTTTGACTTGACAAAATGAAAGACCCATCATTCTGTGGTGCTCTGAGGGATGTTGGGTATAGGCTCAGCTATAGCTCATGGGAGCTATAGTCTTTGCAGACTAGTATTTTTACCACACTGACTCAGTCTGAAATACTTGTTGCCTGATTCCTCAGCTTTGTCTTGAGTGTCTTGATTGGCCTTCTTGAGTAGAAGCCAACATTAGAATTGAAGAAAGTGCAGGCTTGGCTGCTACTGGCTTCTTAGAAGGCAATCTTGAAATGTAACAGCAAATTGTTCAACAGTTGTAGAAAGTCATGCAATAATTGTAGTACTATAATGATATATCAAAGGTTTTGCTTTACTACTTTCTATAAGTAAAAGATTTTAACACAGTTCCAAATTGCAGCTCAAGGTAAATTACAAGAGAATATTGTATGTCACTGTGAATGTATCTGTACTTCATGTTTTCCAAGTTAAACATTTGTTGGAAAGCAGAGAAGAATCATGCAAATAAACTGGAAATCTGCCTAACTGACCTCACACTTTACTTGACATATTCTAACTCTGTATTGCTGAAAAAGCCTCTGTTTATGCATGTTCAAAGAGTGTTAGGTGATTGTTATTAGGAACCAAGGCAATATGAATTTTTTAAAAAGATACCATACAGGTCAATCTCTGCAAGTTGTGTTTCTGCGTTGCATATCCAGTCACTGAGCAGAGTTGGAAAGTCAGGTTGCTAGAAGACTTGCGTATATTCTACTGCAGTATTGCAGTATTTTTGAGGCAAAAAGATATCTGGGCTGACTGTTACAGAGGAGAGCTGTGCTGTTCAAAAATGAAAGTAGTAGAAACTTATGTCTTGAAGGCTGAGAGGGTGGAAAACATGAATATTGGAAAGCAATGTGAGCAGGTAAGGTATCGTGCTGCTATGAGCACAGACCTCTCACAGGCAGGGTGTGGGAGCTGAAATAGAAGAAGAAATTGTGCTTGAAATGTTTATGGTTCAGATGAAAACAAAGAACATAGAAGTCATTTCACATAGGACCATGTTTTGCTTAGGTTTCCGGTGCAGTACTATCAGTAAGCTTTGTAGGCTGCTGTTCACTTGCATTCAGTTTCTTGGCCATGCAACTTCACTATGGTCGGTCATAAAAATGAAGTATAATAACTTAATGTGATGCCTCGGAGATCTGTTTAATGAAGTCCAATGAACAAAATATGTCAACAACCAAGCATTCCTGTGCTTAACGTACAGAGAGACTGAGGCACAAACAGTTAAAGTGACTTGGCTAAGATTAACAGCCCGTGGGCTACATAGAAAGAGAATTCTGGATTTCCAGATATATGGATGCATTGCTTAAATTGGTCAAGAGATGACTAAGGGTTCCTGTGTTCATGATGTATGGTTTTATTTTCTTATTGCTGCAGTTATTTATTGCAAAGGACTGTTTCCCTGTAGAACTATGAATCTGCTTGAAATACAGAATTAATATTTTCAGTAACTGATTTTTCACTGTGTTTTCCAAGTGGGGCAAGCACTAACCTATAAACACCTTTATGTTAATTGGACTGGATCCCTAAAGCATCCCTTTAAAAGCATTGGTCAAACCTTTGCTTTGTAGATCACGTTCTCAGTTCAGTTGCCATGGTAACCATGAAGGAAAAGCTCATATAACATCCAGCTCAGAAGAAGATGAGCCCCCCAGAAGAGGCAAAAGGGAATCACAGCATCAGAAAGAACTCGTCTGTGAAAAATGTGATAACTGCTAGATTCATAATTCCTGGAGTTGTTCCAGTAGGACTGTTTCTTAATGATAGTGAACCAATTAAGGGGTGCTGTGATAACAACAAAAGTTAAGTCACCTTTAGGAAAGATAAGGGTTGTTTTAGAGAGTGTTGGAAACACCTTGTCATTTGCTATGATTAAGGAGGCCTAGAGTGGTTTTCACCAATTGCTGTACAACTTCACTATTTCACTTAGAGTGACATCAGTCTGATATGCTTAGAGATTTTAATCACAAAGCACAAAGAGTTCTCCCTTAATCTCTCTTCTTTTTTCTCTAGAACAAAATTTACCAAAAAAAAAAAAAAAAAAAAAAAGCCAGAGAAAGTGAATGAGACATGAGGTGCTAAGAGTACAGAATAGATGAATAAAATCGGTGAATAAAGCACCGATCTATAAAAGTCAAATAGCCAGTGATTTTTTTTTGATGACAGTTGAACATGCCTGTGTATAAAAGGTGCTCAGAGAAGATGTGGAATAGGCTCAAGGGAGTGATGAACAGGACTCTTTGGGGAATTTGCCTGGTATAGCTGAGTAAAGGGTAATAAAATGTGGTAAGAGAACAACCTTACCTTACTCAAGTTAAGACAAGACCCATTCCCTCACCTCAACAAGTAGTTTCCCCCAGCCCAGGAGTTTTGTCAGTATGCCCCTGAGTAGATGGGTGTTATCCAACCCTGCTCAATCTGAAAATCTAGGCTTGCCCTTTTACAGCTTTTCCCAGGCCAGATCTCTGTCCTCACTTGCTTTGGAAGACCCTTCCAGGCCCGCTGCAGCTGATACTGCTACAGGTTCTTTCTCTTCCTCCTATCCTATCCTAACTTTTCTGCTGACCTCCTGTCCAGGCGCTGCCTGACAGTTTCTCACATGTCAGGTCATTTCACTGCACATACTTTACTTGGCAGCCTCTTTCCAGCCCCGATTGCACCTCAAGCTCTAGGCTTTCTTTCTCTATACTTTATTTTTTTTTTTCTTCCTTTCCTCTCTCTAGTGACCTCCAAAATATTGCTGAGACATTGCCCTGGTTCACAATTTCACCCAGGCCAGGTCCCTTTGGCCCACACTCCAACTTTGCAGCTGCTGTTCAGCCCTGCTGTAGCTGGTGCTCTAGGCTTTCCTTTTCTCTATACCCTAACTTGAATTCTATCCTTAGTGTGTGCTGGAGTCCTACAGGTGCTTGAGGTGCATGGCGTTTTCTCTGTGGTATACAATAATGGTATGCAATAAGAATGCAGAATATATTGTGGTAAATAAGGAATTGGTATAAAATATTTTCAGAGCAGTTTTGTAGTCTCAGAATAGTTGTTTTGGATATGGAAATTCTGTATATGTGCATATATTTTCATACAAGTCTTTAGATATAAAAATGACACTAAAGTAAAAATATATCCCCTTACAAAGGTGTGACGGTTAACAAATAAATTCATGATTTATATTCACTATGCATTTTATGAAGATTAGTGGGTTTTTCGGTGTAAAGTGTGAATTTATTAGTATAAACATTTAAAATCTTGAGTGTTTAGGTAAGAAATCATTCCTAAAGTATAATTTTGGGGGAAAAATAGAAAAGAAGTTTTTGCACTTGCAAAATTTCTGCTACAGGTTTACTAATTTCTTAGTATTTTTTGACTTTTTCACATATTTGGAGTTTATTTTCAACTTCTAATCTTAAATTTTAGGTTAGTAAGTTTTCTTTTTTTTTTTTTAAATGACATGTTATAGGCAGTTACTTCTATGGTTGAAGTTGCAAGGAAGTCCATTCAAATGTTCAGTTTATACTTATCAGAAATGTTTATCTTAATTTTTTTCTTTAATCGCTAATTCTTAAGAAGATAGAATGAAGACTCATTTTTAATTAAGAGTGATGCTACAGTGAGGAAATAGCAAAGTATAATGTATAATGACAATAAAGTACTATTAAAATTAAATATAGTGTAATATTGAACATCAGTCTTGTGGGGTTTAAAGCTGAAGCTTTCAAAGAAATATATTTCCATTTGTAGCAGTACTTACAGTATGCTTTTTGAATCTGGCACTAAATTCAACTAGTATGAAAGTGCCTTGCCCTCTCACATCCATAACCAGTGATATCATGGAATTGTTATTTCTGCATCCAAGATGAGAAGACTCAACTTTTTTTTTTTTTTTTTTTTTTTTTTTTTTTTTTTTTTTTTTTCTTTTTTTACAGGTCTGTGTTCCAGTTACGGTTTCTTCTGGCCTGTTATCTCAGTTTTTGTTTCTTGATTTTTCTGAAGTGTATGGCTTATTGTGGTTTTAGTGGTTTTTTGTTTGGTTGTTTTTCTTTTTTTCTTGGGGGGATAGTATTTGGTGAGGAATTTGGAATTTCAAAAGGAACTGGCCAAAAGTGCAGTTGTGTGGTAATGACACTCTATCTCCCTTTTACTAAATACTTGCATAGAATTAATGTACAGTCAGAGGTTCTTACATGTGTGAAAGGGCTTTTGTTACATCATGTGTCAAAGTTGGTTTCTTTACTGATAAATATATCTTGAAAGAGGAAGGAAATGATTATTAAAGCAAAAACAACAATGAACCTTTTGGGAGTGATACAGCTTCCATCTAAAAGCAGCTCTAGTAATGGTTGTAAATTTTGTATTTGATCCTGCTTCCAGTGGCTTAAGAGTATTCACCACACAATTGTACTTTTTCTATTAAACACATCATGACAAGTTCCTTAACTGTCAGTAGGCAGCATTTAGGTAAGATGAATCCCACACTAGGTGAAATTCTTAAGTGAATACAGAAGATTAATCTACGGTATTTTTTATATTTTCATATTACAGTTACAGTCTCATGTCTAGACCCAAATATATGACAAAAATATAATACTGGAAAAGCTGGTGAAAATGCTTTCCTGAAGCACATGAAGCTCCATCTGAATTTAAGCAAAAGCGTGTGGGTGCCAGAGCCCTGGCACAGGCTGCCCAGAGAGGCTGTGCAGGCTCCTTCTCTGCAGATCTTCCCAACCCGCCTGGCTGCCACCCTGTGCCCCGTGCTCTGGGTGTCCCTGCTGGAGCAGGGGGTTGGACTAGGTGATCCCTAGAGGTCCCTTCCAACCTCAACCATTCTGTGATTCTCTGTAATGCAGGAATTGAGAAAAATAAAGCCTAGGCAAATAAATACTATGGAATACAATGCCTCTTTTTTTTTTTTTTTTTTTTTTTCCTCGTTCCTCCCTCTTCTGCAGACTCAATTTCAGCAAACACCCCTTTTCCTCCCTTCCTAATCTCAAATCCTCCTGATTTTGCCACATGTTACTCATTCCCTTCCGATCCCTCTGGTGAGGCGGTGGGCAGCACACGAAGCTGTTAGCTAAGAAGATTGAATTCAATTGCAGGTTTGTTTCTAGAACCCATTCCGGTCCTGAGGAAAAAGTGCTCAGCCAACACTGGCAGTACTTCCACCTCCCTTGTATCCCTCCCATCTTCATCCTTTCTGCCCAGTTCATCTTACAGCGCATGCACAAGACGTCAGTGTGGCAGTCAGAGGAAACATGTGCTGTGGGATCTTGGGGTGGAAGCCACGTAAAATGGAACAGGTTCGTGCTCACACCAGAAGCTGCTATCAGTGGAAGGAGACCATTGATGTGGTAGGCAAGGTGGGCCAAACTGATCTGCATAAATGAGTTCTGTGAAAATAAGATAGAAAACAGGTATTGAATTGCTTCTAGTTGTGCCTGCTCAATAGACATGACAAGGAAGGGAATGGGAAGAGATACTGAGAAAGGACTGCAGTTTCAAATGGGGAACAAATGAAAGCAATGAGGTAAATTTGAAGCTACTAGAGTCCAGCAGTTGGGCTGGAGAACTTCCACAGTATGTTTGGGATGGTTAAAGCTGACTCGAGGAGAATTGTCAGGTTTGTGAAAAATATTTATTGAAAAAAAAGTATGTGTGTATATATATTAAAAAAAAAAAAAATCAGAGCTCAAGAACTTGCTATGCTGTAATAACTGGAGTAGAAAAAAATATGGTTAATCCTTGCCTTGTTTACATACTCTTTCTTAGGTACCATACCAGGCCAGAACTGGGGAGAGGATGCTGGGTTAGAATGATGTTTTGTATGAGCTAATGCGATTGTTCCTGTGCTCCTATTTATTCAAAAGGAGCATTAGCAAGGAAATGGGAGAGACTAATCCTGAGAAGAGTGAGATGAAAGGAATATGGTGTAAAAAATTCAATATGCAAACGCGCATAACTTTTTGAAGAGGTGTAGCAACCACAAGCCAGCTGTAATGTTAAGTTTGATGGAATTAGAAGACCATGATCAGCCCTCAAAAATAAAAGATTTGGTGGCAGGATGATAGATGTTGCATTTTGGTTATCGGACGGTATGAGACTGATTTATCAGAGTCCTGGGAGAAGCAGCACAGCTCTAGCCAACTTGGGCAACAAATCTCATGGTGATTTTGTTTCCTACTGTGGTACCTAAATGGCCTAAGACTTGATACTACCTAACTGCAGTATAAAGGGCATCTTATCCACATGCTGGATATTGGCTGTCACTAACTGGTTATTTCATGTGTGCAGTAATGACATATTGCAATTTTATTTTAAGTCTGCATCAAGTGTCTGGCTCATCTTTATTCACCTGAAATTTCAGAGAAACAATAATAACAACAAGGGGTCTTTTATTGCTTCTCCCTGTGCTGTGCTTTTTGCCTAGGAAATAAGAGCTTATTCATGAACTCTTTTGTCCTTTAGCACAAAATCTTCCAGACCACAGCTTGGATTTTACTATCCACTCATGAAGAGGAACAAAATGGATCAGACTTCAGAAAGGTACATTTTCATTTTATATCTTTCTGCAGAGAATAACTTTGCATTTTATCAGTAGTAAGATGTTCACTGTTTTTTTTTTTTTTTTTTT
>VZSV01000039.1:963283-986085 GCA_013398735.1 Nothocercus julius | reverse complement strand
GGCAACAACAAACAACAAAGCTGGCCTATCTCCGTGGTATTACTGTGCAGAACTTTTCTACTTTCATCTTGTTCTCCTAAAATAGCTCTGCCAATTTTTTCTTATGCTTCTCACTTTTTGATTTCAGTGAGTTCAAATGCTTGTCAGAGGGCAGAGCTGAGCTGGACTTTTCTCCATGGTGTTACAGGTCTCTAGAGGGGAAAAAGAAGTTTGTATCCTCCAGTCACTGGATGTTTGAAATGAGCAGTCTCCTGCAAAGGGATTTGGATTCAAGGAAAAGAAAAAGCTAGAGGTAATCTGCTGTTAGTTAAAATGAACTAGGAGTCTTTAGTGTTTTCATTCATTTCTATGGAAATGAGTGGCTTTGTGTATGTTAGGGAGAGTTTCTTGTCTTCCGGATCTTACGTCAAACCACAGTGTTTTTCTTAAGGTTGTCTCTTGTTACCTTATTTTCTTTCACTGTGTTTTTTTCCTTTTTTGTTTTCTCTCCGTTGAAGTAAGTGGCTTGTTTAGAGCTATATTTAACATTTTTACCAACTCTGTCGTCATTCCTGGAAATAAGGTAGCATTTATATAACAAAGTCATGCTTTAGCCAGTGCTTTTCTGTACTTGCAAGGTAAAATGAAAATTATTTGTGATTCATCGAGGTAATTATAGCATTTGGCAGAGTACATGTGGGCAGGTGAGTGCCTAGAAAAGTTGGATAAGTGGGTCAACAGTGAACAATTTATTCTTATCGGGATTTGATCTAGTACAGATGTTTCATCCAAACTTAGATACCATTTGATAAGGAAGTTTCCACAGAACTTAAATGCTCAAAAGCATCTCACCAGTATTCCAGAAAGCATGTATTGCCTCTGTATTTGATGTGGACATACAGATGGCATTTTTATGAACAAGTAAGATGTTTGAATTTTGTCTAACTCAAAAGTGTTGATAATTGTCTGAGGCTCTACAGAATCTCACATATCTAAAATTGAATCTTCTAATTTTTAAGCAAAGTTGGTTTTGGTTATTTGATTGTAAATAGCGCGTATTTTTTTTCCACGTTTGTGTTCGATGACAAACGTAAACCTACTGTCAAGCGAAGAAGGAGAAAGAAAGAAGGGATTCTCCCCAAGAGAAAAGGCAAGGAAAGGCCTTTTCCCTCTCTGCTCACACCTGCAACAGCAAGCCCGGCTGTCGGGGAGCTGTCGGGGCTCTTGCCCCTGCTATGTCCTGCCCTGTCCTTGACAACCAAGTACCCAGGGCAAGGCTGCACAGAAGATGGCTCTGCCCTCCTGCAACAACTTTCGGGGGCTCTCTGAGCTTTGCCTTGCAGTGCTTTTGTCTTTTCATTCCAAGCTTTCAAACTTTTTCAGCAAAATTGGAGCTTGCAGATGTGAAAGAGAAAAAAGGAAGCCTGATAGCCAGAGTCACTGCAAGCAACGGGAAGCCTCTGCTCAGATCTCTGTGCAACTCAAAGCCAAGTTTTCATCCTAGGTTGCTCTGATGCAAAGCTGGATCTCTAACATCACAAGTCAGTTCTCTGGACTATCATGAAATCTTAAAACAGAACAATTCTACTTTACTGTTTTGTAAATCAAAGTGATGATCCTTACCCCAGAATTATGAAATGTTTTAGTTTCTGTAAACAGCTGCTTTGACTGTGCTGACCACCTGCAGTCCTTGCATGATGATTCAAGGCAAGTTATTAATTACTGAATTGTGATTAGACATCAGAGTTCCTTGCTCTGCTACCTAACTAATTAGTGCCAGTGTAGCCTTTATCTACATTTCCCACCTTTAAAATGGAAATTGCACTGTCAGAAAATGCTCAGAGCCAAACCACCAAACAGTTTTGCCTCATATTTGGATATAACATTTACATCTTAATCCTAAAACTGTTTTCTCATTTGCTATACTTTCTATAAATGTTACAAAGGGATAGCTTTCTGGTAGAGAATCCTTACGCATTGACTACTCTGCATGTGTGAACTGCAGAACCTGTTGTCACGCTGCACATGAGTGTACCAGCTCACACATTTTGTATGGCCTGAAGTAGATGCAAGTGGTAAATATTTTTATAGAATGTAATTTCATGTTGCTGTCACCAATTTTATTATAAAATAATTTTACAGGAAAATTATAAAAGCTAAATGATTTAAACAGGATCCCATTGTGCTATTATTTTTTTAAACAACAACAACAACAACAAAAAAAAGGCACCATTGACCCCCTTGCTGGATTGAAATGGGGGTCAGGACTGGGAAATAGGAAGCCCTGAGTGTTGGGCAGAGACCAGCAGGGCTGGGGTTGCCCTTGGGACCTGACAATTGCTATCTGTCTCTAGGGCTAAAGCAAAAAGTAGAATTTAGCTTCCTTAGATTTGTAGAGTTTTTCTGCTTACCAAATGAGGGGAAATTTTTTTAACAGTTGATGCAGTTCATCACAAATTTAATCTATGTGTTAGAATTTATGCATTTTGATCACTTCATTGGCTAATCATTTTCTTCATTATTACATAAACCCAGAGGGAAGACACACTAAATTTCAAGGATCTTTGCTAAAATATTTTAAGTTTTTACATTTCTTAATTTTGTCTATATAATAGGAAAAATAATTGAGTTAAGGAAGTGGCTGACAATCAGCGTGACTTGATCAACATGTTGATCACTCCATAAGAAACATCTTTGTCCAAAGCAGGTAAACATAACCCAGTACACCTCATAACATTTATTATTATTCATCTAATAAATAATTCTGCAAGCTTTCAAATCAAAATAGGTCTTAAAATATCAACTGACTGAATACTGAAAAATGAGTGAACACTGAAAAGTGTTCTTGTGCACACTGAAACTTGGAACTAAAGAAATGGTTTGTACACATTTACTATTGTGAATACACACTGGAATTATCTGTGAAGCCACAGGCAGGGAAGAGTCCATGTTGCCTTTTCACCAGAATACCTTAGCTTGGCAGCCAGGAATTGGAAGGGAGGATGCTCTTTACTGTGTGTGTGTGTGTGTGTGAAACATTCCACCTAGCGAATTGAATTTCAGGGAATTTCTTCTGGTCTCTTAAGGAAGAATGCAGGATATGGAAGGAGGCAGCTTTATTTTACCACTCTAGCACCAAAATCCTCACTCATTGATCTGGATTCCTGTGGTAGGTCATGTAAAAGCACAGGACAAAGAAAATATCTACTTTATAAAGCCTAATTAATTCTTGAGCACAGAAATAGGACAGGCAAACTGCAGAGCATAAAACAAAATATGAAAAGATAGTGATGAGTTTGGCAAGCATTGCGTTCTGAGCACACTTCTTCCAACTGCTCTTGGGTTTATGTGTAGGTATCTGAAGAAAAGGAGGTTTTGGAAAAAGGATAAGTGGTTTGATTTTGTGATGTACATTGGATCCTCCTCTTGGGCATGAGTGATGCAAGAAGTACAGAAGTCTTTCCCTACTATTCAGTTTTCAGGTGTAAGGAGCCATTGCAAGGCCTTGTGAAATAAGGTGCAGCATTTATGCATATTAAAAAGGTCTTTTTATCTCCAAAGAGTTCATAGTCTGAAAAAAATGCAGACAAAAGAAATTTATGGTGGGATTCAATTAATTGTCTGTAAAATTACACAAGAATTTTATCATGAACTTGGTTAAACGGGGTGTCCTGAATTCTAGTCTGGTGACTAAATCATGCTTTACTCCTACTCTGATTATCTAGCAGAGTAGTAATCCCTTTGAATTTATGATGGTGTCATATATATGTATATAGAAATATATAGGATATATATAGAGGATATTTATATATATAGATATATAGACAAATATCTCCTTTATTACCAATTTTAAGGCTTTACTGCGCATATTAACATCTATACAGACTGCTTCACTGAACTGTTCTGTGCTTAGGTGTGTGATCAAAAACCTTGTTTCTCCACCACTTGCTTTTCTTTGCTCAGCGTCTGAGAGGGGTCTGCTCACAACAGAGACCATTACTGAGAGATGACCGTTAGACCACACAGAGAGGAAAAGGGCAGAGGTAAGAAAGACAGTTCTACAGAGGCACTAACATTAAAAGCATATTTGCATATGCATTTACAGGACAGCTTCTCAAACTGTAAAATTTACTTTGCTTGCCTGATTTGGGGGCATAACTAGCAATGCAACATACCTATGAAGTTATTTGGTAATATACTTGGTGAGCAGATTGTTCACTTACACAGTTGGTGTCTTGCATGTGATAACCTGAATTGCGGTTTTCATGAGCATATGCATCTGTAAAAGTAGGGAAGGAGGCACAGTTTGGCCTTCTCAGACTATATATTTTTGCTTCATCAATATGTGTCAGGCGGGCATCCTTGTGCCTTTTGTCCCTCTGAGAAATATGCTGTCAGTCTTCCAGTTGCCTGTACCTTTTATAGTGTGAAACGTTAAATAACATGTGAACAGCTGCAAAATGTTTTATCGTGCATCTTTTATGCTCGCTAATATGACCCCAAACTGAAAAGCACTATGATGTAAACCATTTTTGTATCTATTAAAACTAACATAGACTTTTGCATATAATCATACAATTCTATATTTGAACTTTGTGATGCACTAACTTCAATTTCAAAATATGCAAATTGTAGCAGCACGCCTTTTTAGCATTTTAAATGAGTCATTTTTCACTTACCAAAATCAGATATAAAATTGCATACAACTATTCTTGGTCTTCTTAAATGAGAAGAGGAACAATATTTCTTTTATTGCTTGTCATTTCTGAATTACTTTAAGAGCACTGTGGGTGGACTGTGCTCCCACTCTCTCTTTAGTATAGAACCTAGAAATCAATCAGGTTCTAAAACTTATCATTTTTATTAGGGTGGGTTTGACTGGTGATTCAAGAGTACTGGAACTATAAGCTATCTTTTTTTCAAGCAAAGTGATATTGTTCCCATTAGCGCCTTAGTTCTACTTAGTAGAGCACGTAGTCTCATTTTCAACCTTATGCCAACTGGTGCTCTAACTAGGTAACTAGGAGGAATTCTTGGTAACTATTATCATTATGAACATATTTGAGTGGGATATCTGTATAGAAGCCTTTCTTGACTATGTGTACTTTCTATTGTTGTTCTTAACACCACTAAAATGTATGGCCCAACTTTATCTTTCCATAGCATGTTTCCATGAAAATGGAGGGGAAAAAAAAAAAAAAAATACTGTATTTTCAGAGTATTCCAATGACTATTTTCCCTGGAGGCATATTCACCTTCAAGCTGTTATTTATTGCTGTCGTTTCTTCTGAGCTGTAGTTTCTACAAAATAAATATATAGGTTATGATTCTGGAAAACATTAGCCTACATTGGCTGCCCTTGAGGTCTGCTGCGATTGATGTTGGGACATTAGCAAAGCTGCTACAAGATCTTTTAAAAATCCTGCTCGTAAACTTCTGTGAGATATATCTCTAATTTCTCAACTTTGCCCCATATAAGCTTGTAATTAACTTGCATTTTTCACTTGACCAATCCTCAAACCCTCATTTTCAATTTCAGTTATTACTTTCTCAAGTTATTGGATGTATCTTAATAGGATATTTGTAAGTTTTCCTTAACGACTGAGAAATTATACGTGAATTTGGCTGCTAAGAAGAGAAGCTATAATTTTTTAACTGACTAAGCACAAAAAGAAATAGCTCCCTCCTCTACTGCTTTCTACACTCAGATAAGCTGCCTTGTAAATGCAGATGCAGATACGAATGCTTTAATTGTATTCAAGGATAACTTGGAAATTTCTTGTCCTTACTTGAACAACTGTGCAGTAGCTGGCAAGATATAATAAAGCTTTAGCTCCTAGATTCTGGCTACTTGAAGAGAAAAAAGACAATGGAGGAATAGTATTGGGAAGTCATGGATATTTAATAGTAAATTTTTGCTAAGTTATAGTTCTGTGTAAAGATGCATTAACAAAGCCTCTGAAGTAGAGATGAAATAATTTGATATAGCCTAGTTTACTTCTAGCTTCAACAAATACTACTACTTTGAGGTAACTTTTTTCTCTGCAATTTTTTTTTTTTTTTTTTTTAATACCTACCGAATGTGAGCAGGATTCATGGACCCTGCATAGTATATTGAAAGAAAAAAATGTTATATTTCTTAAGCTAACACAAAAGCTAACAGTAAAATCTAAGCAAGTTAAGCTGAGAGTAAAAATGATTGCTTTGAGATGTGCCTGTTGCTGATTAATAAAAGAGTTTGCTAGGTCTGTATCATGGATGTATAGCTCATCACAGGAATATGTTTAAACTTATGTGTAAGTATTTTTTTAAACTCAGTCTTCAGTAAAAGAGGATAATATTAACTACTGCAATGACTAAATTTTTCCTCATTTTTGCTGTTTCTTGAAGACAGCAGGTTCAGTGGATGGAAAGTTTTGAAACACTTTCATTAAGATTTAGTAACAGGGAGTGCATGTCACCCTATCTTTAGTACTGACAGTATCTCAGTATGGCAACGCTCTGTGGTTCTGCCATTTTTAGACTTTGGTACTGTGGTTTAGTAATATGGATTCTCCAACAGATTCTGTGAGAAGTACTTAATATTATAAGTAATTAATATTATCTCTTCAGGTAACAAAACTTTAGGCCCAAGTGTTGTATGCTCTCAAAAGTCTCTTTTAGAGTTAGAATGTTAATTATTGAAGAATTGGGTAAAGGTAAGTATAAATTTGAGAGATCTGACCCCTGTTTAATGCTTTCTGGATAAAGAAAATAATTTCAGTTGTCAACAGAGGTTGAAGGCCCTCAATTTCTGTCTGATATACTTTTAAGAGTGATCTTGTCCAGGGTTCCTGTTACTAGTGTAGCCACTCTCCTGCATTTTCCCTGATCACTGTTGTTTTCTGACATAGATTTTTCTGTATATATGGTCCGATCCATCTAGTGCATTCCTCACTTAGCTGACCTTGTGAAGGATGCTATGTCTTGTTTATAGTGGAAACTGGTATGGTGTAGGATTACTTGCTCTACTGGTTAGTAGTATTATCAGTAGCAATGTGGCAAACAGGTCAGGTTAATTTACCCTTCAGAACATATTTTTTGTATACAAGGACAGGTGTCATAAGCTAGTCTGGTGTTTTTCTACACTAAAATCCTGTGGTTTCCTATGTCCATAGCTGGTGATCAAGCTAGTTAAGGGTGCGTGGAATATTGCACTATGACATGTTGCATAGATGTATTCAAGATACACATTTGATGGTACGTTATTTTTGCTCATTGGTCCTTGAGAACTCAGCACCTTGTGGAGTTCAATTCCTGGTGAGGAATTTCTAAAACTTACTATAAACATAAGCAGCTTATACTGGAAACTCCCCTCCCCTCATTTCCAAAATTATCAGGTGAAGCAAAGCAGTAAACAACTTAAGGCCCAAATTAGTTTGTTTTGGGGAAGAAAAGCATTACTTGCTAGAATAGGTGTTTTAATCAGAATAGGTCTTTCAACCTTTATTCTCAAGATGCTGTAATTGGATCAATTTAGCGTAGACTATAAATCTAGGAAATTATCTCTGAGATAGGTTTAGCAGCCTGATCAGTATTGGAGCAAGGCGAATTAAGCTGATTTTAGTGGTTTTTGTAGGTGTAGTAAGTGTAATAAACATAATAGGATCTAATAAAATATAAGCTATTTGCTATGGGAAAATAGGAAGTATATTACTAAATTTATGCTGATAAAATCCTGGGAAGTTGGTAATGGGAGATTTTAGAGATATCTTTACATAAAATCATGCCTTGACCCTGCCCAGGGCAGAGTTTAATAGAAGAACATGAGTAGAACTAAATTTCTCAAAAGAAATTCAACCACTTGTGGAAGCCCAGACAAAACAAAGTGAAAGATTGCTGCTGATGAATGCCTTACACTTATCTTCTTTTATCTCAGCTTTCAGAATCTATTCTTCTTTATTGACTTTAGGATGTTGCAGCAATGGGAGAAGAATTATTCTTATTTGAGTTAGGAAAGGACATGTTGTGTGTTCAGTTTGTTCCTCATGTAGCATTAGCTGATTAATTATCACTTCCAGAAGTGATAATGGTTGACATTAAAAGCATTTGACAATGGAAATTTTCTCTTCTAAGCCTAGCGAAGAACAGTAATCGTAGAGTACTGGTAGTTAGCTTTTGGCTTATACAATTCTTGATGTCGTTCTTTCTCCTTCTATTTTAAGTCTCTCTCAACAAGAGCACAACTGATCTCTTGAGGGGTATTACCATCTGCTTTTCTGCTAATATAATGAAGAGATGCTGTTCATCTAAAAAGAAAACGAACAATGTTTTCCAAAGCAGTATTTCTAGTGTTGGTGTCTAGATACTGAACAACTGAATTGCTGATACAGAGATCTCATTTTCAGGCGCGTTAGCTTGTGTAATGCTTGTTGTTGGTCAGTGGCAACTATCCCTATCTGAATTTTTAAAGTATTTCCTGTCCTGTTCCTTAATAGAAAGATGTGAAAGTGGTAATTTGGAAAATCTTATGATAATCCTGAGTTATATCTGAAAGTGTTTCAGGCTGTGACAATCCATGAAATTCTTCCTAATGCAGGTGATTATTAGATTATCTTTCTGATGATGGATTCCTATGGCTTTCCTGTATTTGTAAAGCAGACACGTAAAAAATGATGGGTTGCACTGTTTTAATTTAGTTAAGTAACAAATAGCTGAATTGGAGCACAGCAACTCCAGAAGATTAGTACCATGAGATTCTACCACCAGCTACTCAGTAGTTTAGTACGTGCACGTTAACACTGGGAATACTGCTTTGGAAGATACTGTTTGTTATTTTTGTCTGATCAACTTTGCATAAGTAGTGTATCTGTACATACCGTATAGATGAGGACGTGTAGTATAAGTGTGGAGACTTTTCAGAGTGGAGGCAAAACAGATTAAAGCACCTTGTTTCAAGTTCTTCTGGAACTGGAGTTTTCTTATGCTAAGCTGCTTGTTGTGCTGCTTGTTAGCAGTTCACTCAGGTGTGCAGAGATGTATTAGTGCCTGTCTTTGATTTTGATAGATGTTTAAATATTTTTGTGCATCTGGAGAGTCATTGGCTTGAGGATTTTTTCCCTTTATCCAGACCTTGTCTAAGGCTGAGTTCTTTGATCACATTTTTCTTTTGCAGTTCTTGCTGCTATTCAAGTTGGGCATTCAGGCTTCCTCTATAATCCTTGGATAAAGAGGCCTATTCAGACAATAACGTGGAGTAGGCCAAACAAGTCATCTTCAAAGTATGTGTGTAAGTGTTGGTAGGGAGATAAGTGGTGATGACATGTTCTGGTGTGCTAGGTAGTCAAATTATTATGGAGAAAGTAACTTTCATACCAGTTTCTAAAGAGACTCCTTAAGCAGGTATCTGAGACATTTTTCATCATCTTTGAAGAAATTACAGCTAGAACTTAACTTTTCCAAAATGGCTATGCCCCTTCAGCCTTTTCAATGGATCTGAACCTGTGGACCTTTCTTGATGATGGTAGTAAACATTTCCCTGCAGCTTTTTCCAGGGAAAGTGTTGTATTTACTGAAAGAAATCATAAATCACGAAAGGATTTTGGCCTTGGTAATGCTCTGAAAGAAATCTTGGAAGCGAAACATGGGATCTAATCTGGCATGTGTGGTAAAGCATAGCTGGAAAGCTGATGTGCTTCATGGAGGAGGGGATGGAACTTCTTATATCTGGTAGCTATGGGAGGGAGAAATTAGGCAGTCAGTCTTGCGACTCTTCTGTTGCTACATTGCTAAGTTCAGAGCATTTGGAAGTGTTGAATCTCAAGAATTTCTAAGATCAGCCTAAAAATCTTGAGTTGCTCTTGAGAGTAATATGTCTTCTGACTCTCACTTTTTAAGCTATACTAACTCAAAGTGCTTTTTTAGATGTGAGGGTAGGGATTTGAATGATATTTCATGTTCTCACATAATCACTTGATTCCTAGCACGTCGTGTCTTTGAGGAAGAAGGCAAATGCATACAGTGAAATGATTACATTACAAGGCAGTGACGCTGTCAGGCTATTTACATTTTCTTTGCCTTGATTTGTGATTTTTATGTGTAGCAACTTTAACTATTTTATAGCACAGACTGCAGTGGATTGCTTCCTTCCTCTGTTTTATCATTCCTGGGAAATGACCTTATTTGGTGTCACAGGTGACTACATTTGGATCTTTAGAGAAATGAAATGAAGCCAAGGTGAAGATAAATTGAATTTTTGAAGCAGATAGGCCTGACCTAGTTCAGTTCTATCAAACGTGCATTTGTTACATTCTTGCGACTCTTTGAATATTGCAGGGATTTTGGTTCTACCCTCTTCCGTTATTAATGGTTTTGACATAGCGGACACGTAAGCAAATCTGCAGTTTTTAAAATAATACAGCAATTAGCTGCATTCAGAAGTTTTGGCATATGTGCAAATAATGCTAAGCATACTAAATCTAGATATTTTATTTGTATGGACGAAGTAGTAGCCTAGTTAAGAAATCTGATAATTACTTGTTCAGCCTTAGTGCAAAATTCAAGCTGAGTTTAAGATGCATATCATTTTGTATCAGAAAAGGATAAGTCTTTCTGGGAAGCCCACAATTATAAGGTCGCACTGAATAATTAGATGCCACATATATTGCTGTTGGGACAGTGTTTCTAGTAATGGTGGATGCTTGTGAAGAAAAAAAGGAGAAAACATGTTTTGTTTGTTTACTGTAGTTCAGGTGCACTAAATACAATTTCTTTGCTGAATTAAATAATAAAGCAATAATTAGTTATTATAGTGGGTATGAAATCAGATACTGGCATTTAGGAGCTGCAAGACTGATGGTAATGTATCTGTAGATCGTATGATCTACAGATCACACACTACTGTCCATTCCAATTCGCTACCCCAGCAACACAGTTACTAATTCTGGGGACCAACAGATGTTGTAGTGAAATTTATTTGGGGACTTTTTTTTTTTTTTTTTAAGAAGAAAACAGGATGTGTTATCACATGGGGCAGAATCTGAAAATCTGAATACATACCAATTCTTTTGTCATGGACAAGGATAATACCCAGAACAAATATTGGTGTATGCTCTATTTTTATTAGGTATACACTATTAAATTTTAGAGACAGGAAAAGATAGATAGATGGAGCTTGGTCTGATCTACCATTTGCTGGTCTCATGTCCAAAAGTGGTATGCCAGGGAGGCCCAGGTGATAAATGGTAGAGGCTCCATGTGCAAGCAGTGGATATGGCTCAGAAATTTTCTGGGGTGTAGGGTGTACAAATCATTTACCTCCTTTACAACATGTCTGGTGGGAGCAGATATAGCTGGGAGAGTAAAGATTTACCTCTAGTCTCCAACTCCTCTGCTGGACCAGTGCTACTAAATGGAAGCATGCCCTGGGACAAACTTTGCATTGGGAGCGGTGCAAGAAAGTGAGGGATGTGCTTGTCAGACCCTGGGTGGTAGCACGCTTGGGAGGAGTGACCAAGGAGAAAAGATGGTGTTCAGGTCTCGCTATCTGAATTGGTGAGAAGGGGGATGGCATTCTTCCTTTGCTTCACAGTACTGGGTCAAATCCTACCGTTCTAAGCAATAGCAAGTCCTACTGGATATAGAGCAGCAGGAAACAGCTGTCTTATTCTGTGAGCTTTTATTTTTTTTTAGGTCTCAAAAAATATTCCTGCCATATTGGGGATAAATCATCTACATTCTTAGGGAAAAAGAAAAAAAAATGCACATACTTTTCAAAGTTTCATGTTAGGCTTCTTTGCTTGTACTGTAAATTTAATATTCTGTGGAGAAAAAGATCTGTTAAATGATACACTTTGTGTGATGCCTGAGTTTTCCTTGTAGGTTCATCAAAACACTAAATGTTTTGTGGACTATTTGATTTTGACTTTATAGAATTACCCACTTGCCTCCTCTTGTTCAGACTGACTGGCATGGTTCATTTTGCGTGACTTCACGTAAAACACTTTGTCTTCTGTTGCGGTTATTACATTTGATGTGAAACTTGCACAGGTTTAATTCAATATCCCTGAAGCTAATACTGCCTCCTAGCCTTGATGAGACAGAAGGCAGGTAATCATGGTGGAAGAACCTGCACACCAGAAAAAATATTCAAGTGCAAGTGTTAATTCCTGACATCTGTGCTTAGAGGTTAAAAAGAATGAGTGATACAAGCGGAAGTGAAAGGGAGTGGAAAAAACATATTATGCTTAAGAGAAGGGTAGGGATGACTGGCTTAACCAGCTAATGAAGTAACATTTGTAAGCTTTTCCTCATTCTAGAAACTAGTGGTTAGAAGACATAACCTACTTAAGGATCGGATATTCAGACCTACTCTTAATTTATTGAATCCGCTCAGATATCTTTGCTATGACATGTTCACTTCAGGTACTTAAGAGGTATTGTGTCTTGGCAAGTTCAAAAGCTACTGAACATTAGCTAATGAAATTAGACTAATATTATAAATAGTCCAGTCTTGAAATACATAGGGCAACTTGAAAAAGCTCCATGAGAACTTTTTTCCCCCCAAACTAGGATTTTTTTTGTATTTCCTTCAATAAATATTGGGGACTGTAATTTAAAAGACTGTGATCTGAATTTATCCTTGATAAAAACTGAATTGGCTTCAAAGGAATTTTAACAGGGAAGAATATGTTCTGGAATATGTTCTTACTTTAACTAAGCCATAGGGTGACTTAATGTTGTGGCCTCTTTTGAGGATGGCCTCTGCACAGAGAATTCATGATGGTGAAATTGGCTATTAAATGGAAGTTAACCTCTGTGGAGGTTGAATTCTCAAAGATAGAAGTATTTCAGTAATGAGTAGTCCAATCACATAACTTGGAAATCACACAGGCTGACACTTTGCAAAGACCTAGAATTATCAATCAACAAAAATGTATATAACATGTAGAAAGGTAATTCTTCTTTAAAAAAGAAAAAAAGAAGAAAAAACCTCACATGAGTATTTGAACAATTTGATGCTGTCAACTTCACCTATTTTAAAAAACTCGTTATGAGTGAATTTCAAGGCTGCATATAGATAGTAAATTTAGTGACATCTCTGCCTATCTTGTATTAAGTCCATACTGAGACCAAAATAAAACTTAGGTATCAGTCAATGACCTGTGTAAAATAAATTGTCTTTGCAGACAAGAATGATGTTATCCAGGGATAATAATTCACATTTAGCATAATTTGCTGGCTTAAACAAGAAAATTTCAAGCTAAACAATACAGAAGAGATCATGCTTTGCCAGAGTTGTGATGATCTTATAATAGAATATCAGTAAAACTGTTTCTTCAGTCTTAATTAAAATGGTTGGGAAAAAGAAGTTGGAAACCAAGTGTAACAAGGAGTCAACTAAAACCCTTTCAATATTTTGATTCATCTTTAAATCATATTTTTCTTTAACTTCATTTGCCAGTATTTGCTCCATAATCTATTCTGTCTGATTTTGTTTAAAAATACAAAGAAATACCAATACAAAGAAATATCAAGAGCCCATTTGTAATATTTCACTCCTTGTTAAAATCAAGTTACTAGAAATGCCAACAGGGACCTGGTTCCAGATTATTAGGTTTAAAAGAGTATATGGCCCTTTGGCTACTTCTCTGAATTAAACCTTGAAATCTTTTGAGATTCACCAGTTATTAGTTATCTTGACCTTGCATACGGCAAAATCTAAGTAAAAGGGCTTAACCTCTGTGGAACTGGGAGGGAAAGGAGGTCTTGTCTGCCCCAAGAGATGGCTCAGGACTGCAGTGCCAGGGCAAGAGAAGTGCTTTAGACTTCTGCAAGCTGAGAGGCTATATGAAAATCTGCTGCCACCCGTTGCCTTCTTTTCACTGTCAGGCAAATTCATTTAGTACTTAGCTCTGCTTCTGCTCTATTGGTTGTTGGGATTTCATGGAGATGAAGTTGGATTAATAAAGGCCATTTGCATGTGTAAATGCTTATCTAATGATTCCTCCTCCCGCCCCCCATACACACACACACAAATTGATGGAAAGAAAATGATCTTTCCCTCCTCTCTCTTTCTGTTGAAAAGAAGCCCCTTCAGGAATGAGGAATGAGGAGCAAATTTTGCAACAAAAAACAGTCTTCATAGACTTTTAAGAGTCCATCTTCCATTGATGTTTTCCTTGGAACTAAATTGCCTTTAGCAGTGCAGCGTGCTCAGTCTTACTGCAGTGAGCTATGGGAGTGTCTGATTGTGGAGAAGGGCTGGAGGGGGAAGGGAGAGGAGACCACGGCAGAAAGCTTCGGCCGTAGGTGCCACGCGCTCCAAACCTGCTGCGGAGAGCAGGGCTGCTGGTGCTGCAGGGTTGGATGGGGGAGCCCGTGGGAGGCGCATGGGTCCTGCTGTCCAACTAGCAGCTGTGACTCTTGCGGAGCAGCAGCGCTGCCCTCCGCCCTGCGTGGCCTCCGGGGCTGCATCCTCGCGGGACCCGGCGGCAGGCCGTGGGGAGCCCCTTGGTAGCTCTGCTCCAGCTCCCGTGTTGCCAGCCGGCCTCTGCCGCGTGAGCAGAGCAAGGCATCAAGTGCACGCCGTGCACGACTTCGCTCCTTTGCGACTGCAGCTGTAGTGTTTTGCAGGAGTGAGCTGGATTAAGGTGCCAGTCTAATATTTTTCATTCCAGTTAGATTTTCCCAGCATAAAGCAGGTTGAGCTGTCATTCTGGATAGTGCTGGGTGCCATTCTGAAAGAAAAGATAGAGCTTCTTTATTAAAAAAAAGCTTTCTTTGCCTGATGCAGAAAACTTCAGCTACATACAAAATTGCCTAGCTATTTAGTATCCATGTGCTGATGGTAATCAGCATCTTGGGACTGCCTTAAGCAATGTTTTTTTTCTGATTAGCTAGGTGTAAATGCATTTATATCAAATGTATGAAGATTATAAATATTGCATTCATGAGCTGTTAATAGCTCATTTTGGAAGCATGTAAATTAAATGTATTTTGGAACAGGTTGCTTTAGTTTTTGTCCTTGTTTTTAGTCTGTTTTGTCTGTGGTTTTGTTTGTTTTTACACTACAGTGTACCTCTTCACGTGCCCTAAATTGGATGTTGTAGTTCACATTTTTATTTCTTCCATGACAGAGTTTCATCTGTATAAAATATTATTTCTAAATAAAGAAATATTTAAAGCAAGCTTAAGCCTAAAGGGAGCATTTTAATTGTTCTTAATAGGGAGCGATAAAACTTTTAGTCCTGCCAAGGGAAATAGTCTTATTAATACATGATCTTCAGAAGTTCACTGTTTTCAAAGTAGGTTTTCTGGCATGTGATTTTGATTTTATTGGTATCTAATAACATCTGTAAGCAGCTTGAGTGGGGCTAGTATTTTCACTCTGAGTTACAGGATTTATGCACAGAAGTTGAACAGAAAAAAGACTAACTCAATTATTCATGTCATGCATTAAATGATGTAAAACAAATCCATCTTTGGATTTTTCTTCTGTTTTATGTGTAAGCACATGTTTTTGCTGAAGTTTATATTGAAATGACAGAAGGGGACTGTTTCAGGGCCCTAAGTACCAATGTAGCTTTCACCTTCCTGCTACCTCAAGTAAAAGGGAAAATATATTTCCTAGTTTACTGCAATGACCTTGACCCACATATTTTTAGTGTGGTGTAAGACAACTTGACTGAAATAGTCATTTTACAATCTAATGCCTATATTAGAGTTAGATGCAGTCTATATATATGACTTTCTGTCAGGTTCTGGGCTAGGCTTTGAAATATTTTTATTTTTGTTACTAATAAGACTTTGCATTGCCATGAGAAGGGCAAAAATACTCAATAATTTGAACAAAAGGGTTATCTCATATATATGTATATATATGCTAAAAATAGCAAATAAAGTGGCTGAAAACCTTATTTTCCAGTTAAACTGTATCCTGTTGAATCTAGGTTAAACCCTCATATAGCTACAGCATTTTTTTAGTTTCTTGACAGCTAAAGCATAATTTTTCTTCTTCTGTGAAGCTGTTGAGAAGTGTAACAATTTCATTGACTGAAAAAAAACTAGCTTTTAACAAATTCTGGAATTTAATTTCATGAAAAGTGATTATAATTTGATTCTTACATGTTCTTAGCCTTGACAATTTTGTGGATGCAATCATTCCAATACCTTTTCCCTACACAGTATATAGCGATGCAAGCTGGTGGGAGCTTTGGATTGGATTCTGTTGCTTCTTTCCTATAGGCCTCTCTGGTCTCATGTCAGCTGCCATCTGCAAGATGCATGGTAAAATAGCCACAGGGTTTTTGAATGCTAAAGAATTTCTAATTCCAAAGTTTTCTGTGGAAAGAAAAAAATAGTTATATCTATTTTGAGATGTGAATCTGAAGCATAAAAGTCTGCAATCTGATAATAAGGTTTATCTCAAACTGAAAATTTAAGCAGACATTTCTGAGACTTCTGAGTACTTTTTGGCTCAATACAACCAGGAGAACGGGTCAATCCAGCCGATGTGCCAAGGAAATGAATGTTCTGATTTAGAAACTAAAAAACTATGTTGAAGACGGTTGTGTTGAAGTATGATCCAGTGAGTAGTCCCCATCTCCTTGTTAGCTTTAGCACAACGGCTTTCCGGTATCACACTGTGAATCTTAAAGCCGGCCTGGGTCCTACCTCACCTGGATGAGCACAAATGAAGCAGAGGTGGGATTTGGTGTGCATGTTGTCTTAAACATAACTTTAAGTTTAGCTCTGTCTATTCCAAACATTTTCTGGTCTTTGTGAGTCAGAAGCTTGATGCAGTTACAGTTTAGAGCTCAGGGAAAGGTGGAGCGGGGGGGATAACCATGTATCAAGTCTCTCTGCTTGGTTCATGCTCAGTTGAATACTTTGGTTGCTATAACCATTATGCATCTATTTTATGGGAGAAATCTGCAAGGTTTATCGAGACTTTGTAAAAATAAAGGCACATCTTAAAATGGGTAGCTTTGATCTGATTCTGCTCTACATAGTTTCTGTTCTTTATTCTTTTTCGGGGGTGAGTGTCTAGGATTGTTATGAAAACTAGTATTAAAAAGGTGGTATTTTTCCATCTCAAAATAGGCATAATTTCTCCCATTTCTTGTAATGTTTTGAGGTTTTGGAAAAGAGGTAAGAGCTGACATGTGCTGGTACCAATTTTTAGTGGAAATTTGATAAGAATACTTGAAAACAAAGTTATAGTAAATAATAATGCATAGCTTTGCTGTACTTTGAAATGTACTTTTTTCTTTGAAAACAAAGTTACTAGTAATGTTATACCAACATCCATGTGAAATTGCGATTTTTTTCTGTAGAAAAGAATAAAGACAGAACAAAAAGGTCTTGTAAGGAGAGATACTAGAGAGATGGTTTCTTGGATTTTTGATAGAAAACTTTGAGTTCCTAGAGGTTTAAGTCTGGGAGGAGGAAAAAAAGAAAAAGGTAAATATGCTATTAGACAGAGCTGTACAGATAGTTCTGACACTCCTCATGGTAAAAGATTGGTTTTGCAGGAAGAGTGAGAAGGGAAATAATAGGATAGAACAACACTAACTCCTCCTCTTTTTGTGATCCAAATAGAATATCAAATGTGGAACTGAAATCAAGAGAAAACTATTTTTTAAAAATTGTCTTTTGCTATAATTTGAAGGGATATGAAGAAGCTGGTGATTGGTTTTTGTGGAGGCTGTAGTTCAGCTTTGCAGGATGCGGGAATGTTGACAGTTCTTGCAGTGTGGGTATTTTTCTTTTTTTTTTTTTTTCCTTCATTTTCTATTTGACTGGCATCAAGGACATTATCTGAATAGAATTCATATTAAGTGTCACCTAGGAGATCTATAAAAGGAACTTTCATTTACTGTCATTGTTTAGATATTAAAGGAGATGAGAGAGTACAGGAGATGAGAAAGAACCTTTGTGAGCTGTCAGATTTTAAAAGGAGCACACCCAGCTGTTTTCTATTAAAACAAAGCATAGTGCTTTTAAGCAGTTATAAGATTTAGGATTAGCCGTAGGGCAAGACTATAAGGCAAAACCCCTTATAGCTTCCAATTAATTTACTAAGGCACTAGTATAAAGTACATATGCACCTATTTCCAAGATTTATTAGCTCACTGAAAGAAATCTGCTATGGTAATAAAATGGAGGATTTTTTAAAAAAATAGTTCATGTTTTGCATGTTCCTTATCTTTGTTTTGGGGTTCTTTTCAGTTTAAGGTTATGCCTTAAAACAATTGAATCTTACCCTAATTCTATCTTGGTTCAAGCAGATCTAAGTAGGAATTTCATATATATATGTGCAATCTCATATAAATAACATTTTGGTGTCATTTTTCAGTGACTTTTATTCACATAATAGCAAAAAAACATTGCAAGAGTTTGCATATGTTCAGTATTTTGTCAGTGTCTTTTTATTATTTCAAAACTTTCTTGAGCAGTTCATATACTGTACAAATGAAGAATAAAAGTGATCTATCTTGTGTTTCTTGTATGGTTATATGGTCATTTCACTACCTTAATTGTATGCTTATACTATAAGCTATGACCTATAATAGATATTACCTGTTTTTCATCATATACTAAGATATAAGCAGTCTAGAAATAAAATGGCAGTATTAAGATTTCTAGTTCTCCTTTGTTAGAAAAGCTTGATTAAATACAAAACAGGATCACAAATATTCCTCATATAAGTGAGTATTTCCATAACTGAATCAAATGCCATAGATAATAATTTTTTTTAGTTGTCAGAAAGAAGCTGGGAATCATTGTTATAGTGCTGGTCCTAGTGAAAATACTGATTTTTATCATTATGATTCCTGAATGACAGGCTTTAAGAGCACAGTTTTTGTCATTTAGAATTGCTTGGATTACTGACAAAAAAAAAAATACTTTCTATTAGTGGATGAAGTGAAAGATATTGAAATTCAGTATCAGTATTTATGAGGAAGAAACTTCTTGGGTGATGCTTAGACCTTTCAAAGTATGTGCCTAGAAGACTGAAATGACTACTAAAGCTGGGAGTGGGGAAATAAATGTAAAATAGCAATCCAGAATTTCTTGCAGTTGGATTTATCATAGCTTTATTAAGGACGTAACATGGACATGATTGCACAGAGTCCCCAGTGCAAATTTGTGAGTGAGAAGTCTATATTCTAAAATGGCTGTATATCATTCTTACATCACTGGAGAAATTTGTATATTCACAGTGTACCTTGCCTGTTAATTTCCGATTTAAGATAGTGATTTAATGACAAATAAAATGGGAAGGAACATGGAAAGGTTAACATATGGTATCATGTAAATTGGACTGACAGGAACAACCACTATGTCTGCAGTTTTTGTGTTTTACGAAGCTAAAAACTAAGTCAAGTTTTATTTTCCCTGTAGTACTTTTGCTGCCTTGTTAGTGTGTTAATGATTTCTTATGTCTGAATGTAATGGCGTGCTCTTGGGGAGTTATGAATTTAAAGTATGTGCATGCTGTAATTTTAATAGTTTCATATCAACAAATAGCAAGCAGCTGTGCACCAAGAGCAAAGTGCTCATAGCTATAAATTAGTCTCCAGCCAGTGTTCAGACCCTCAGTCTTATTTTTCCACTTCAGGATTGTGGTGCCAGATAAAATGCAACAGAATTCTTCCAGACAACCAAAGATCCTTCTAATGCCTCAGAGAGCACTAGTACTCGTTCTTGTCGAGAATTGTTTAACTTGTATGAAAAATTATCAGAAAAATGAAAATGTGACAGATGCTGTGGCAATACCTTGTGATCTGTAAAGTATACACAAATTCTAGTATACACAAACATAGACTAATGGTTTATTTCTAAATGTAATTAATTAGTCTTTTATTTTCTGCAACCTTCACCATCCCTTTATTGGAGAACTTCAACTCAAATTTCTCTGTTGACCAATATGGAGCTTTTCCTTCACAATACAATTTCTGTAATTTTTTTTTTTTCCTTATTTAGTCTTTGGAGTCCTAAAATAGAAAGAAAAGTAAAGTAGTGAGCTACTGGTCAGAAATCTTTCTTTTTGCCCAAATTATTCAGGAGACTGCTGCAATCAAGTAGAGGGCCAAGCAGAATGGAATTTAATCACAGGGAGATAGATTGTGCTGAGGTTAAATCTGATAGAGGTTACCAGATGTTTTTGAACTATTTATTACTAGAATTTCATTTGTTTGGCATTTTTACTCTACGCAGCCATGGAAAATTGAAAACACTACACTTATTTGAATAAGAATCAGTTGCAGCCCTTTATAGAAAGGTGACTACCTCGGTAGTCACAGTAGGGCTTCTGTGTGCTCCAGAGAAGCCCTAGATTCAGAGACAATCGTTAAGTACTTCCCATGAGGATGGGAAATTCAGATCCATTTTTCTTGAGTGGGGGGCAAATACAAATGCAGTCATTTTGTACTGAGAAAACAAAGGATATTATATTACAATAAGATCTACAGTAAAATAATAAAGTCTCAAGTTAAAGTGTTGTTTTCTATTTGTATCACCACAGACCATGCAGGGCATTGAGTAATAGATTCTAAGTGATCTGATTTAAGGAGTGGGAGAAAAAAAAGAGTTTGTTTAAGATATGTAAATGCAGGAAGAGGAATCACTTAAAGCCCTTCCGTTTTGACACTATATTGAAAATTCCTTCTTGGGCTCATTTCATATGCAGCCAATATACAGTAAATTGGTGCACTGGCTTAAGGGACAAGAAAACATTCCTACTAATACTAGTATATGAACATACTAGGTTGGCACACGAGTTGTAGAGACGATTAAGAATTGTGAACTAAAAGTGGAAACACTAAGCTGGAGGGAAATGTATTTTGTTGATATGAAAGTAATTTTTTAAAGCATAATTTTAAGCTACCACAAGAAACAAATGCCTTAATGGTAATGTTTCACGGGTAAGTACATTTCTAAGATAAATCATTTAAGTAAAAAATATATGGGAATATATATATGTCATGTGTGTATATATATAGAAATATATATATAATGTGTGCATATTTATATATGTGCAGAAAAAATGCAGAAGGGATTTTGACCAAGAAGAGAGCAAGAAAAATGCTCAAGAAATTAAGAAATATCTTAATCAAGTATCTTAAGAAATACATTAATGAAAAATAAGAATGAATGAAGAATATATGTCAGCCTGATCTCTGTTAAGCCAACAAAAGCTTGTACTCATTTGAATCTAAGTTTTGTGGTTGACTGTGTTTTTTATATGATCTTAAAATTTAGCTTTTCAGTACTCTTGCAGTACTCAGTACTCTTGCAGCACTGAGGCCTGTCCTCTTTCTTTGGAAACTGTTGGATCTCAGAGACCTTTCTGCTTTTGCTGTGACAGGTGCTCCCTGTGCATACATTTCATAGAGAGCCACTTTGATTTGTCAACGTATTATCATCTCATATCTCCTCGCTTGTCTTGATCTGTTTCATACCACTTTGCGTTAGGGACAGAGATAGCAGACCCTGACAGAGTTTCTGGTTTTCTTCCAGTCTTGTAATAGAACATGAAAAGGGAGGAAAGCTCAAGGGATACAGCTCCCCAGGAGCTGCTCCCCATCAGTGCTGCTTGGCCTGACAGAGAGGTCATAGCAGGACTTGCCAGTTACGCAAGCTTTTCAAGCCGTCATTGATTATTCTCACTGTTTGATTTTTACATTGGGACACAGAAGCAACTGTACATTGAGCATAAACACGCAGAATGTGTACATCTGTTTGGAAGAACAATCTGAGGCCTCTTTGATGCAGGTTAGGAAAAAGCTTGTCCTGGACTTACCTGGGTAAGATGGGAGTAGCTAACAAACTTTGCTGGGATAATGACTGAAATTGAAGCATTGTTCCCACATTTAATGTACAAATAATCTTCAGAGCAACTTAAAGTTAATTAATAGTGGTTTTGCCTTGGTCGTAAAGGAAGTAATACAATAATTCTGGATTATGGAGGTAACTCAAAGGAGGTAACTCACTAATACAAAATTGGTTTTCTTTAGCCCATTGCTGAACTTGAAAGGTTATAGTTCTGAGGAAAGCCAGCACAAGAACCAGAGGATTAAGGTAAGACCCCTGTAATTCATTAATAGGAAGATGTATTCTGTAGGGTGTCTCGCTCTGGCAGTGTCAATGAATTCAGCAGCATTTTCAGTTGGATCGCTAAATATCAGTGCCTTACCAGATGCCATCTAGGTCTAAAATTCTGGAAACTGGACTCATATGCTAGGCTGATTTTGGCATTGCTTAAATTTTCTTTTGAGAAGCTCCTTGGGGAGACTTAGGAGATGGCAGTGTCTGAATATGCATAGCAAGAGGAAAAAAAAAGTCTGCCTTGTTATGTGTGAGAGAACTGAACTTCCTTAAGAGAGAAGCTCGCAAGAAGCATCTCAGTTTGCCAACCCTATGCAATGAATGAGAGATGCAGACCTGTAACTAGAAGTGGACTGGATAACCCTGTGGTAATCTTCAGAAATATCTCTGTCTTTCCATTGACTTGCCTTGCTTGCTTTATTATGATTGGTTTGTCTCCTAAAATTTTAGGCAGCTAAAACTTATATATCTGCATACCTAAATAAGTTGTTATTAGTCCCACTATAAATTACACTTGAACAGATTAGTAATGAAATTGAGTATACTCTATAATCTTAATAGTACCATGCACTAATGATAGATATTGGAAACAAGAAGTCATGCAGTGACAGGTAATGTGTGTTCTGCTCTTCTGAGAGTGCTGCAACATGCTTGTATATGGTTTTTAAGTATCATTACCAATGTGCATCAATATATGTAATTTTTTATAATTAAAAATTATAATTTTTAAT
>VZSV01000039.1:945532-962702 GCA_013398735.1 Nothocercus julius | reverse complement strand
TTTTTTAAAGGATGATACTTGAGCTAAAGTTAAAGTTTCTAATGGCTTAAATTTTACTGTAGATAGTATTTTAGGACAAGATACATCATGACTGCAATTGTGAAACTGTAAGATATGAAAAGGTAATTTCACAAAGCGAAAGAGAAACTTATTTGTATATTTTGTTTCTTTCTGCCCAGAATGCATACTGAAGGTAAAGAAGATAATCAGAATTCTTTAATAAAAGTGTTTGATTTTGCACCGTTGAAAAGAATTCAGTTAGGGAACGCTTGTGCCAAACTCATTTTGATGGAATAGTCTGTCAGTTTTGCCATTGTAATAATTCTTCGAATCTCAAACAGAATTAAGAGAGAGATCTTCCTTTGCTAAATATATTCTGCTGTAAATAACTGCACTGAAACAGGCCTAGCTCAGCCTTACAAGGTGAAATCCTCTTGCACCCTACTTAAGCTGAGGGTGCTCTTGCGTGCTGGCGTGGTGGGTGCTGGCTTGCTGCCATGACCTGCAGATGAGGAGTCACAACCCCAACAGCTGGAGCCATCTCCTGGCGCCGGCATGCTTTACATGAATGCAGTTAGGCTTTAAAATCTTCTTATCCTCCTCTGGACCTTTTCTGGAGTCTGCAGGCTGTAGTTTGGAAAGCATCTTTGGAAAGAGCTGTTTAGCTCCTACTTGTAAGGCCACTTCTCCATGCCCCCTTGGCAGTCACTCTACTCGGTCAGGCACATCATGCTGTTTAGTTATTGCCCTTAGGTTTGTCAGAGGCACACTGTAGGCTCTCAGAGAGCTGTGCTTCAAGGCATGCATAGCTGTTCGGAAACTGTGCATTTCTGTAAACATTCTAGAGAAATTTGGTAGTTCATGTTGGCTGTGAAGTGCCTGTGTGGAAATGAGTTAGCATGCATAGTTTTACTGTTTAGAAACAACAGGAAAGGGACAGCTGTACGCTTATGTCTTTTAAAAATGTCCAACAATGGATGTTCTGGCAGCCAAAAAAGATTCCAACTCTCCTGAAAGTTAAATTTTGAGTTTCAAAAGGAAAATGTGAAAGTTACGTACTCCACATCTTTAATAAAAGGTACCAGATGCAAGAAACAGAAGTAATAGAACACGATTCTGTGAAGGGAAGGTAGATACTCCCCTGAAATTCCAGTGATTCCATTACTTAAGTGCAAAATCTCACCCTGAAACAAATTCAGGGAACACTTCAGCAGCAGCCAGAAACTTTCTCATTTGTTTGTTTGTTGTGTGGAGAAGTGCTATTGGCAAGAATGTGCAATCTGGGATCAATTTAGCATGAAGCAGAACTAAAGCCGGTGAGGCAAAAATTTTAACATATCCCATTAGATTGGTGAAAGTTGCTTAGGAGAATTGAAAGAAACTCTCATGGAAATGCTATTATCAACTAAACTGTAGCTCTGTGATCAAATTGACCTTAACAAAGCCTGTGCCAGAAGCACCTGAGCCAAAAATAAATAGCTGTTAATGGCTTGTGACTAACCTTTCTAGGTGCTGTTGCTTTTTTTTTTTTTCAGTAGCCTTCCCCTTCCCTCCCAAAATATGCTTAAAGCATTTATGAAATATACTATACAGAAACATGGCAATGATGATTGTACATACTATGGTGGACAGTACATAGGCTGAAGAATCTATTTATGCATTTTGGTGGGTGGAAAAAAGAGAGATATTTTGACTTAATTGAATTGTTCTTATCTGGCTATTCGAGACCTAATTAAAATCCTGTTGTTTTAGATGACAGGCCAAAAGCATTTTTTTTTTTTTTTAATGGTTCTGTGTTAGATAATCTGATAAGTGCTGTCAATCATCTAAAAATATCCCAGTAAGACACTTCCTTGGAAGCTGGGACACTAGGATGCTATTCTTGTTGTCTCTGAACTTGTAGCTTTTATAGAATGTATTAACATTCACAGCAAGAGGCTGAGCTCATTCCCTCTTAAACCAGTAGTCTAGACGTTCTCCTGGGCAGTGAAAAGTGTGAGCTTTGAATCCTTCCCCCCTCAGGCTAAGCAGTAAATAGGACCTTGGTCTCCTGCACTGTCATCTGGAGCTATATATATAGTTGCTGAGTTATTAATTGCTGCTTCCTTTGACAAAACAGTGATTTTTTTTTTTTTTCTAGTCAAAACCTTGTGGTGTGTCAGGGATAAATTAATGAGCTATTTTAAGTCTACTTTGTGAGAAATTCACTGTGCTGCCTTATGCTTTGTTTTGTTTTATTTTGTTAACTGATGTCAGCATGTTCTAGTACTAATATAAGGCCAAAAAGATATACATTTCTCTAAGGGGCTGTACATATTTTTTCTTTAAGGGATGGATGCGGGTTGTAGCTATGTGAATGGCAGAGTTATTCAGCCATGCCCTGTATTTCCTTATGGAACATCTGTATCTCCTGTGGATCCATATGCAGTAGAAAGCCCTTGACATTTTTGTACTCCATGAAAATAGTATGTGGAGTTAAACCCTTTTGTTTAGTTGGAGATTAGTCTGTATACAACACCTGCTGCTCTGTTCTAATGAGCCAGCATGAAAGCTGTGCCTAGGACAAGGTTGTGGCATTTGCCACTGTCGTGATACCGAGCATGGGGGGTCTATAGGCTGTGAAGGGTTAAGCCTCCGGCTGCTGTGTCGCAGCCCAGTGCCTGTCTGGGGCTGTGTCTCAGTCTCTCTGCTCTTTACAAACTATTTGTGCTGCTTGAAAGACTTAGCTAAATATTCTGAACGGCTGTTTTGACACTGGTAAAGAAAGTATTACAGCGTCTGATTTAGCTGAATGCTAGTCTATTTTAAAAACACATTTGTAAGGAAAAGTTGTCTGTTTTCCATATTCATGGAAATTAGATGCAGAGCTTCTGTCAATAGTAGTGAAAACTCTTTTTATTTTTTCCTAGCTTGTCTCCAAAAATACATCTCTCTGTCGGTTTTCTGTTGCTTACTCTCTGTCATCCTGCAAATAGATCCAATTAGGAAGGCTATCACATTGATATACTATGGGCAGACAGAGATTTGCAATGTCAACAAAAATGTAAAAGACCAGCCACTGTTTCCAGAGTTCTTAAGAGGGAAAAAATGAAATCAGTGAATGCTATTTATAAAACTGAAAATGCAGCCCTCCGATAATAACCGGTATCATTGGGATTTTACAAGAAGATAGGGGGATTATCTGCTACTTCACTTATTGCAGGTACACTGCCGAGTACATCACTGAAAAACAGGAAGAAAAGCATTATCATTATTTTACAGCTCTCAGCAATCACCCCTTATCTGGCTTTTGCTTAATGCTCTCCTTATTTATTTGACTGTGTGTGCTGTGTATGCTGCAATCAAGTGACTGCAAGAGACACTCGGAATAAAATCCAGAGTTTGACCTTGAAGTCTCTGCCCCATGGTAGAAAGTTCTAGTCATGCATCCCAAATATGCTTATAATTGGGGGAAAATAAGATACACATCACCGTATTTGATCAAAATTACTTTACATGTTAGTATCCTTGCTAGTATGTAGTGCAGGCCTTAGTGCAAATTTTCTGTCTACGTGAAAGGATATTGGGTGGTTTGTGTTTTTTTGGCTGAGGTAGATGTTTTGTCACCTTGTTTTATTTAACATGTATTTCATGCATATGACTTCCATGACTGAGGAAGAACACAAAAGGGGTATGCCTTTTGTCTGTTAAATATATTAAGTTGCTGAAAAGTGATACTGCCTTCAGAAAGTGCTCTTTATTTGTATTGATATAACTATTTCATGGAATTTATTTAAGTTGGAGAATTGCTTTTAATTAGATATATAACATAGCTATATGAAAATGTAACAGATTTGGTGTCTCCATGAGAGATGGAGATTTTATCTGACCTTCTTTTTGGCTTCAGAACTAAAATGAGATGAAGGACATTTCTGACTCACTAAGTACAAGCTGTTGCAGAGATTATGAAACTTTTTTTTTTTTTTAAACTAATAAAATAATGGTATAATTGCACAACAAAACGATGTGCTTCCTTTCAGAGAGCCAACTGAATGTATTTGATAAAATCTTGCTGAAGAAAAAGAAATGAAGTGTTTTCACCTTAATCTAGTTAGTTAAAGCTGTCATATATCTCCTACCTATGAAAACACAGTGCCTTGAGCCCATTGGATGGGATTAAATAGGATTATTTGTCTTTATCCAAACGTAAATATATTTTTGATGTATGTGTTAAATTGGTGAACTTGTAATCTTGAAAGTCATTTTAGTAGTTAAATACATGATGTTATTGAAGTGGAAGGAGAATCAACCCTCACATTATTCTTTACGTTACAAGAACAGGGAAAATTCAATCGAATTTTCAGAAAAATAACTTAACAAAAATCTATTGCAGCTAAAAGGTCTCAATTTTGAACGCTTGACAAAATAATGCATTCCAAAAACTTATGGACTCCTGTCACCTACAAACAAGATGCTTTCATCACGAGAAACAGAATCTATTAAAGTTCATTAAGATGTGAGTTGTATGTATAATGTTTCTTTTGCATCTTCTAATAATTATCTGTGTATACTTTAAAATATAAAACTTGGATTTGCTTTATACAATTTTCATGAGGCTTCACAAGAAAGCAACCTGTGAATGGAAAGGCTGCTGAATGAAGTTACTTCATTTTGTCCTTTCCTGTGTGGAGCTCTCCGGTTTGGAATGACTCTCTTAAGGGGAAGGGGCTGAGTGTGCGGTGTTACCTGTGTGGTTATAGTTTCCAAAGGTATGATGAACAACTGTTGTCCTTGTAGAGCTCAGAATGGTTTGAGATATCAGGAGACTAATACTTTCCTTGACGTAGCATAGTTTTGAGCTTTGCTTGCTTTAAAATGGCTCAATTTTGCTGTTGCCTTTGAAACTCCATTCTTCTGTATGCCTCAGCTTAATTTTCCTTGGTTCATCTTTGGCTTTATGACCTTAATAGCAAACTCCTCTGCCTGGTAATCTGAAATATTCCTTCTTGGGGAAAAAGAGATTGATTTTTGGAATAGGGGTTATGAGGGGGTGCAAGGTAGAGATTTAAGGTGAAGGACTTTTTTTTTTTTTTTTTTTTTTTTGTATTTTTAAATATTTATATCCTTTTGACTTGTATTCAACTATCTCTGTGTATGTCTAGCTCAGCCATTGACCCGACGTGTTCAATATTTAATCTAAATACATTAATACAATTTGTTACTGAAGTCATAATATCTTGTGTTAATCTGTCCTAGGTCAAAATATTATTTTGTTGCATTGCTCATCCTTTGACCCAGTTTATGCTTCTTATTCACAACAAAGTCAGTGCATTTTATCTATTTATTTTTTTGTTGTTATTATTAGCTATTCAGATTATTATTATTAGATATTTGTTCAGTTCAGAGATTAAGGTGTTTTTTATAATGACACCATTCCCATTATGATAGAATTACGTGAATTTTGCTACTCGGTCAATAGTATCCCTAAGCAGTAGGTGGAAGCAGATGGTGACGTTATTGCTGTTCTCAAATAGCATGTGCTTCTGTCTTATGCAAGTAAGACCTCGATTTCTCTGTAGACTATCCAGACATATTAAATCTGGCCTTCAAATTTTTCTGCATTACTCATAGCATCAAGTGGTTAGTTGTTCGTATTGTAATTTACTATAATCAAATTTCTAGGTCTTACAGATCAAAGAGATTTTTAATTATGAAATACAAGGTTATACATGGACTCGTGTCTCAGAGGAATGTTAAACCTCCCTAACTTATTTAAATTCCCTTAGACTCTATTAAACATATGAACAGGATTAAGCAGTAGCTCTTCAATTAGGAGCCATATTACAAACATTTTTTTTATTGCTTTCTCCTGAGTAGTAATCTTCTTCTCCAGCCATGCCTTTCCAAAAGGAGAGGTTCTTGCTCCCTTAGCTCCCTTAGCTTTCTGTGCTACGTTTGTGGGATGCTAAAGCAGAAGTTATCTTGTGCTTCTGCACCCATTGCTGTCAGTCCAAAGCCATGTGACAATTCACATATTTCTCTGACAACCTTGACTGCTGCTCAGTGCTTAAGTATAATTGACTGTCAAGACTCTTGAACTCAAGTCAGATACCTTTTTTTTTTTTTTTTCTCCTTTGGAAAAGGAAGTGGCTGCATATGAATGCAACACATAGCCTGGGAGTGAGCTTCCTTTCTTAACCTTAGTACTATTTTGGATTTCTGAATTTAACCTGGTGCCACAATCTGTGAGGGACCTTTTTTTTCTTCGACATTTTTCCTGGTGAAGCCAGGGGAAATGCCAGCATTAACAAACAAAAAGTCATCATTTGACAGCCAGTTGTTCTTTCCTCCAGACATATGCTTGTTCCTATTGATGCTTCCTCATTTCTTGCACAACTTGCTTATTCCCTTCCAGGGACACGACACCTCCTTCCTTGCTTCCTTTGCGGCTCCTCTGTGGCAGCGCGAGCTTCGTGTTGGCACAGGACCACCTAGGGGTGCGGAGGGGGTGGAATGCACAGGCAGAGGTCATGTAAAACTCTTGAAGAGGCTGGTTCTCTTCAACCCTTGAGCTCCTCTGGCAGGTCATGGTTCCCTGTTTTGGATTTTGAAAGGGAATGTGTCTGCCAAAACAGTATAGTTGGCATTTATATTAACATTACTATTTTGTATGGAATCCAGTGATATTCTTAATTGAAGATACACATATGACAGACCCAAGCATCACGGGTCGCTCACTATAGCATAAAACTGTAACTGCAGTCAATTTTAGGGCAGTTTGAGAAGGCTGGCTGTGGTAGTTCGCCCTCCATGGTGAGTTGTCCCTTGTCTGCAGGAGCAGCAGGAGTAACGTGCGGCCCCTTTGCTGCCGCTCTGGTTTAGACCCGCAGCGGCTGTGCTGATCGCGAGTGGAGCTGGCCGTGTGCTTTAGAAGCTGGAGGCAACCAAGGCACACATGTTCTCTGCTGCCACCTCTGCAAGGCACCCGTGGCAATTTCTAGTGAAGCAGCAATATGTCTTACTCAGCTGCAGCGAGGTCCTGCAGCCCTCATCTGTCGTGTTACTCCATTTATTTTTGTATCCTAGGAAAAAGGCGAGTCAGAGGTCAGTATCCACACAAGTAACTACTGTCATTATTGTGCTTTTAGGATTGCTGTAGATTAATATGAGTGATATGCCGAATAAAGCGTCAGTATATTCAACTCAGATTTGATCTTCCTTTTACACTTCATTGGGTATGTGCCTTGGCTATTTTAACATTTTTTTGGCGAAGTTTCTGTGGCTGACACCATAGTTTTCTAATTGAGTGGTCTTTTCAGTCTATATGCAAATGTATGTGTACATGCATATAAATCCTTGTTAGAATGAGAGCTACACTGTGAGGGCAGTAGAGTAGCAGTCAGAATACTTGTAATTTCTTTTGCCTAGTGAAGATTATGTAAAATTGTTTTTCAGGGGCTGATGGTGAAGTGATTAGCAGCAAAGGACAGTGCAGTAGGAGGTCATAGGGGTTGAGTCCTCCCGCAGAGGTCACGCAGGCTTGGTGTAAGTCTAAATGAGTTGAGCACTAATGCTGCAAAATCTCTTGCTGGCCACCTGTCTGGGAAAGGGTAAGAAATGTCACTTGTCTGAGATTGGCTTGAAAATGAAGTTGAGAATCCAACAAAATGCACTTAAAAGAAGGAGGAAAAATTAAATGTTGAGTCAGAGCAATGCAGAATGAAATTTGTCTAAAATTCTGCTTTCTTTTAAATTGAAAAATTCCATATGGAAAAGGGAAGAGGGCAATGAAAACTGATTAAAAAGAGAAGGGGGGGCAGGAAAAAAAAAAAAAAAAGAGGAAAAAACACCATAGATCTGTGTAAAGAGAAGAAATCAAAGGGAAGGAAGTCCTCACTCAAAGCCCAGTGGAGTCATGTGGCATCAAACTTCCTATCACCTCCTTTGGCTTGCCTCCCAGTGAAATCCCTTATGGTTTGGCTACATCACAAGCACAGTATTGGGTAAATTCCTTGAAGTGTCTGTATTGAGGTCAACTTAAAGAGCAGTGAAGGCTAGATGTAAAAATGTGTACTTGGGGAAAATAATCTCAAGAATCTAGCAGGGTTTTTGAAAATACCTTTGAGATTTAGGGGGACAAATCCCATGGATCTTTAATCTCTCACTTGCAATCCTCTTGGTAGCCTCAGTAAATGCGTCTGAGATGTTTCCCTTGCCAGAGAAGAGTCCCTAAGGCAAAGCAGAATAAAAATGTTCCTGAGAGCAGACTTCTTGGGAGGGAGATACAGTGCATTATTTTTTTTCACCGACACATTTATTTAGAGAAAAGTCTAAAAATTAAGATGAAGATAGCAATACTCTAGAAGCCGTGAAGCAGAGGGAATGGCTGTGAACTAAAGGGCTTGCTGCCATCAGATTGCCGCTTACCAGCTTTGGAGACAATACTGTTACATGGGCTCTGACCTTTCTGGTCCTGTTTTGGACCTTGTGTAACTCAGAAGCAGTACCAACCTAGTCAGGCTGCTTTTTTATTTTTTTCAGTTTTAACAGAGGGGTTAGATTTTAGCTAATGTACTAAGTCAAATGGGCTCTTGGGAGGAAAAGAAAGCAGAATGTGAGCATCAGAACTAGAGGAGTGCAGTGCAAGGACAAGCAGCAAAAGCTGTGGGGAGGAGTAGAAGAACTCCGCAGCAGTGAGCTGTTATATGGGATTTTCCCGTTTCACAAAATAGTGCTCGAATGAGAGTGTGTATTCTCGTAGCGCTGTTGTTCCGCTCTCTTGTCTCTATTTGTATACTGTCAGCTTAGACTGGAGGCTCTTCACAGCACAGACTTTGTTATTCTGTCTGTCTGCAAACTGCCTACCATGATGATGGTGCTTCAGAACTGCTTATGAACAGTAATAATACACCTGTCACACGCTCCAGTGAGTGCTCATTTTATCTCCTGCCATGATTTGCTGATTCTTTTTTTTTTTTTTTTTTTTTTAAATGGTCCTAGTCAAACTTGTCTTCCTTGGCCACTAGCAGCACTTTGAAATACTTGGTATTTTACACTGTCATTTTGATATGATATTTTTATCTGTATTTACATTGTAACTGTTCTGCATAGCTTCTGCACATGAAGAGATGTACTTGGTCTCTAAAGCTTTTGCTGTTTGCAGTGGTAGGCAAAAAGCTGACCTCTGTAAACTGGCCACATTCTCTTGGGTATTTGAGTTCAATAACATTGAATTTCAAAGGGAATTTATTCACCTCCTTTTCCTCTCACCTTCGAAACTGCACTGCCGCTGTTTTACCACAAATGTCTTTGGAGAGGCAAGGTGACCTGCCTTACATCGGTGCAGTCACTTGTGAACCAAGTGACCCTTGGCTTACCCTGCGTGTGACTGTTGCAAGGTGCTTCAGGAAAAGGCACGCTGCATATTAGACAGCGTGCTTTTATGATCCGTTATCCCTGGCGTGCCCTAGAAACTTTGCTGAATTTGTGAGATTCTCCTTGCCTGCTTTTACTGCAGTGAGCAGCAAGGTTCTGGTTTCAGTGTTTGGTCATGTAGTAAAGAGTGCATTTTCTGCCCCATACTGAGAGCTTTTAAAATCAATAAGTATCCAGACAGACTGCCTTGTCAGTTTTTGCCCAACACCTTTTTTAAGTCATGAAATGTGTTATAGCGGGAATCAGGGCACATTACGCTTGAGAGGAGTCATCCCCTCTCCTTCAACTGAGCAATGATAGAGAGGAGGGAAATATGAATGATCTAATGGCTTCATCCTGTCCTTACATCTGTAAGGAATAAGGACAGTGGGGCATGAAAGGCAATATCCATTGAAGTTGGCATCCTATCTGTGAACTTGGCCTGATATGCTTCACCTTTCAGGTGTGCCCTTTTTGTATAAATGTTCATTTCCCACATTCATAGTGGTAAGAGTATAGCTATGGTAGTCCTCCAGGTCCTCCCCACAGACACCACTGTTCATAACATATTGCTCTGTGCCTTTTTCTAGCCTTTGTTTGCTCTTCTCTGATGTTAGGATGCCAAGGCTGTTTTTATGGCTGGTTCTTTCTGGTAGAAAGAACAGAAGGGAAAATAGCCCTGGAGCCTGAGTGTAGTCCTGGTGCAAGATTGGTAACTTGTGACCTGTCTCAAAGTATATTTTCAATGCTGCACAAAATGCTGTAAGTATACAAACAACCATTTTTACCTTATAAGATATAAGAATATTTGTAAAGACTTAGGAAACCATTAAAAGCTGACTAGGAGAAAAATCACAGCAAATTCTCATTTCTCTTTCCTTCTCACTAGTCTATAGGACTACACAAATGTCAAGTAACTTATGACAATAACAGAGTGGGATCAGTGTGTACAACAAAATGCAGCTAACGGTGAATGTGCATGTTCTTTAAGAAAAACTGCCATCTATTTGTATAGTTACTTACACACTATCACTTGATAATGTTGAAATGAGTTTTTGTATGTGAGTTTTTGTACAAATACTCTACCCAGGTCCACCATTGCATTACTAGACATGGAATTGAGCCGTTTAATACCAAGGCAGGAACTGCTGATGTGGAAGCTGAAGGACTCTATTTCCCGAGCCTTAGTGGAAGAGTTGTAGCTACATTCCTTGCAGGTTTACCTGGCTGAGAGCCTGTATGAAGAGCCTGTTAGAGGTGGATGCCGAGTGTGATGCTCAGGAACATAAATTACGTGAGAGGAAAGGGAAGTGTCTAATTGGGAAGAGAGACTAATGCATAGATATTGTTCATACCTATAGAGCACTACCCAGAACACTCTGTTTAAGTCGTTCTGCTACCTATGTGTGAATCTATACTACACTAGGGAGTTACTGTTATATGTGTAGCTTTGCAGCCAATAGTTTTTGTCTGGTTAAAGCAGATGATGATTGCAGTGGCAGCAGTGTGCACTTCTGAAAGTAAGCCTATGGGAATGTTTGGATGTATGAGGGTAGGGTGCTGTGAGGCCCTGTTGTTGTATTGTCACTGAAGTTATTGCCTGAACAAGATAGTTCAAAATTAGCTTGGCTATAGCCCTCGGTTGCAATCACACGTTCTAGTTGCTGCGTAGATGTAGTACAGCTGTCTGGTACAAAGCTGCTAAGCATGTGTGAATAGTGGAACTATCTATAGGAGCAAAGCTCTCTGATAAAGAGAAGGAAAAAAAAGAAAAAAGATGATCTGAATGTGCAAATCAGCTTTAAACAAGATTAATAAAGGTGAATTATTAAATGAAAAAACACACTTCTACAAAATAAAACAAAACCTCTCCGTGAAGCACGGCTACAAGAACAGCAACAGCCCCCAATAGTGTCCTCATCTGTTGGGGGGAAAAAAAGGGCTATGCATCAGAACACGCAGGCAGATAATTGTCTTCTGCCATAAGTTAAAGCATATAAAACAAGGGAAACTTGAAGGTTTTGTAGTTCTTCTTAAAAGGCTTTGTTCTGTTTGAGACAGTCAACGAATAATGTGTATTGTTTCAGCGAAGATGCAGTGAGTGTGGTGGAATAAAAGAAAACCAGAGGCTACTTCTGTAACAACAACAGCCTGGGATACCACAGTGTGAATTCCTCCTTGCTCCCCAGGCCTCAAGCTTGGTGTGGGCAAGACGTGTCCCAAAGCCCCTCGCCATCCTGGAGGCACCCTGAGGGCAGGCATGCAGGGCACATGGGCCCTGGGCTCCTGGGCCCTGGGTATGGATAGCTACCGTACTCCCCAATCTGTGATACAGTTTCCATGATGTTGCACCCACGTAAAACTTTTTGTTCATCCCATGTGAATATTTAGATGAGAAATATGCTGCTAGCGGCTGTATTTCTGTAGTGAAAAGTAAAAACTGGAGAGAGATATATTTTTATGTCTTAACATACGTATAAATACTAAAATAATCTAGAAAAAGGCAGCCACTAACAGGAGAAAGGTGTTTTGAATGGTCGGTGCTCTCCTAAGACTGCTTCTAAATGCCTCTCCAGGAGGCCCACAGCCTTTTTAGAAATGATATTAGAGCTCTGATGAATTAATATTGTCTTTTGCTCTGACAGGAAGACTCTTGTGAATGGTATTGGGAAGAATGATAAGTGTAATAAGTAGGTCAGGTTGGCAAATAAATAGTCCGACTCACCCACAGGCCTTGTTATGCTGGCATTTTGAGATTCTAGGCCAGCTTTGTACCAGATCTGCTCATCTCATATCATGTTTAATCCATACTCTTTTTTTTGTTGCTTGTCAAAGGTTTATTTGATATACTGTGCATATAAAAACTAATATTCCAGTGGTGAATTTTTTTAGTAGCTAGTTTAACTTGATTCACTGTGACATCCCTGTGTGTAATGACATCTTAGCTACCAGTTTCACATCATTAATTATGATATTGCTCTGTACTGTGACAAGAGGCCTAAATTAAAACTTGTTTTAAAATGTATAAAATGACATTTCTCAGGGTCATTTATTTCATGAAGTAATGGATATTGCTAGCATGAATGAAATATCACTGGAACTTCTGTGTTTTGCTAAGAATCTTTCTGAAGCATTTGCTGTTGGACAAACCAACCTGATTCTTTTCTTTTTCCCTATATACTCCAAACCAGTATTTCAAAGGCATTGAGATCTGTGAAAAGACTTTTTTTTTTTTTTTTTTCCCTTCATCTTTCATTGAAGAATTCTACTGGATGTGACCTTATATCATCCACTTAAGCAGATGGCTCTAAAGTGTGTTCCAAAAGTCTTTCCACAGGAATTTAAGTATATACAGGCTTAGGAATTTAATCTAAATTGTTTAGGATTAACTACAAAAAATAATCATGATCATTTTATCCAGTGAATAATGGATTTCCTTAATCTGATTTAAAAAGTGGATGCAATACTTGTTGTATTTTTACTTATGGCAAAAAATGGACTCTTAAGAAAAAGTGCTCTTGTGTGATTTTTACCTTTGCTATGCTGATTTCCAAGCTTTTCCTGTTATTCTGGGCATATAATTGTTTGAGAGAAACAACATGAAAAATGCCCTCCTATATTTCAGCAGTGCAGGTATCTAACAGCTCTACAGCTCTTCATTCTTTTTTTTTTTTTTTTTTTTTTCCGATGGGACATGAATTTGGTTTGTTAGCAGATGGTCTTTTTTCTCTACAGTGCTAATCAAACTTTGATACGTTTGAATTTGCACAAGGGAAAAGCTGACAAGGCTGACTGAGTGCATCTGCTTAGCTGTTTCTTGTAGTTCCTGAGAAATGACTCAATATTCAGTTACAGGCTGAAAAGCTGCAATTGGAGAAGTCAATATGGTGGCTAAAACTTCAGCTTCCGTAATCAACTCCAGCAGCGCGGTTGCTCACGCATCTCAAAATAACACTCATGTTGGCAGCGCTGGCCCCTTCTAATTGATGCACTGCAACATCCCTGTTAGCAGCATCTTGCAAAGTTCTGTTTGTGAATTCCATCTTCTTCCCCATTCCAAAGAATTAGAATTCCATTTTAAATTAGTTACATGAAGGCTTCTCTTAAGTGGGCTATTTTATAAACAGGACAACCTCAGGGTTTGTTTTTCAGACTGTTTTCATGCCTTGGATGTTTGTGTGTGGAGGGTTTTCAGGACTGGGGGTAAGATTTGGTGCTTGGTGCAGACGTGTAGTTCAGCAAGAATCGGCAAAGACTCTCCTTTGAAAGCTTTTCTGTGTGAATAAATGCGGGGGGATGTGCGTGTTTTTCTGTGTGTTTTTTTTTTTTGTTTGTTTCTTTGTTTGGCTTGTTTTTGTTTCCTTCATTTTATTTTCATGTTACTTCTCCCTGGAAGGGGGACAAGCCCCTCCTTAGCTTTCGGGCAGGCTCTGCTTGGTGCCCATGTCAGGGTATGTGAGCTGCTACTAGCGGCGCTCCCTCTCCCTGCCTAGAATCCTTAGTGCATCACTTCTTTCAGGTTACTTGTACAGATGAAAAACATCAAAATATTTTTTTTTTTTTTTTCCTCTCTAGCCTGTATATTAACACATGAGAGAGAGCATGGGGTCCAATTATTTATTATTTAACTGGAGAGAAAAATACTCTAAGTCTCTACATTTTCTCTTGGGAAAGCAAAAACTCAGAAGCTGCTGTGGTAAAATGGAGTAAGTGGTCTCTTTAGTGGCCCTAGTCTTACTCCAGAGGGGAAGGTCAACACTGCAATAGGGAGGTTTAGTTCAGCTGAAGCATTGAAAAATAGTTTTTAGAACACTGGTCTGAGAACTGCAAGACACCCATCATTTGGAGTTTCCTTGGAATATCTATTCTGGCTGTTCCAGAAGAGGCTCGTAAGAGGACATGTTAATAAATAATATTGATCTTTTGCCAGGTGAGAATTTTGAGAATTCTTATGTGACTTCAATGCAAATTTCTGGCTCATTTTCATCTCTAGATTCTGTCTTAAAAGTGTGTAAGTGATAAAGTTTCTTATAACCTACTCTTGCCATTGGAAGCCACATGTGAAGAATCTGATTAGAAGAAGCAGAATATAAGAAGAGCTAAGGTGATGGTAAGAAGATGAAGCAACTGAATGTATGAAGGCTTTGTTTTCCTTTCACTGAAAGGAATGGAAAGTCATTCCTGGACATTAGAATATGCCCAACCTCTATGAATATAGCAATATTTCTCTGTGCTCGAACTGACCTCCACAAATTAACAATTAAAAAAAACTTACGTTGACAACACAATAATGAAAAAATCAGCTTTAGAACAAGAAAGTAAAGTGCCTAATGCTGCAGCATGCCACTTGTTGGATTTAGAAAAACAGAATTTAGGTTGTTTACTTGTTAGTCTTTGTTTTGACTTAGGCTCCCTGTCATGGGTCAATCTAATCAAATACATGAAAAAGAGAAAGCTTTTTACAGGACTAGGAAAAGTCAATGAGCTTCGTCAATGTATAATGAAAAGCCTTCTTTAAGTAACAGGATGGTAACAAGATTGACTTTCTTTCTCTGTATGATCGTGGAGACCATGCCTAGGCACTGTCTCAGACCAGCGGATTCTAGAAACTTCAATTTCCTAGAACATGAGAGAGAGCAAGGAGAATTGAGTTCTGAGACAGAAAGGTTTGTAGTTTTTCTTGTTTGCTTTTTTCCCATTCCCTCCTTCTTCCTCTTCCCCCCTTTAGCTAGTCTCTTAGCGGAAGATGAAAGGAACATTTAGCTTGTTTGAGTTCTGGTAGAAAGGTTTTTCTCCATTTTTATAGGACTTGCCCATGCCATTGGCTTGGGCAGGTTAGCTGCTTTCTAAGCATGGTATCTCTAGTTAGCCGGTTATTTCCCCTTTTAAGAAGGGGGAATTGAAACAAACATATTTAAGTTTTTTGATGCTAAATAAGCCAAACAACTCCTTTCTTTTTAAAACACATAGGGCACTAGAATGGTCTCCATTTCTTGGTTGAGATTTTCTCTTAATACACTTTGGCTTCTGCTCGCCCATTGTCTGAGAAAGTAAGTCATACCTATGATACTGCTAGTTCCCCCTCCCCACCCGTTAAGTTTCAGGTCAACATTCATCATTGCAGCAGTTACTATCTGGGTGATTTTGACCTACCTTTTCTTCATTGTAGTTTTAATTTCAGTGCAGTAGCATTGCATGTCACTTACTGGAATGTTCCCTATACATGACTGTGGGGAAATGGTTGGGTTTACGCTACAGATGTAATTGGTTAAATGGAGAAACTATTCCCATTACAGGCAGTCTTTTTCTTTATTTCACAGTGGGGGCATTACTTAAGCTGGCATTTTTGGAAGATAGTTACTTTAATCCTTCATTACTAATCAGAGATTCAGGAGCCCCATATCTGCAAGGGATAATAATCCTTTCTGTACCTCGTATTTGTGATATTTCTCATTTATCACCTATGGCACATCACTTTGTGCCTCATAGAATGTCATGATAAAATCCAACTAGCAATTGTACCTACTGTTGGATCTTACGCTGCAGCCGTGGTGGGGTTACGGAATAGGGTTACAAGTATCAAAGAAAATAAGACTAAATAATTTTGCTTTTTTGCTAGTTTGAAATATTAAAGCTGAAGCTAAGGGACAAAGGTGAGGCACCTGTATTATCTAGAACCTGTGGCAAGCCAGCATTCCCTTCCTGCTTAAATTCAAGCATTTCATCATTTGTCTTTTATACATCAAGGGTGACACATCGTTTTTCTGTGATAGAGTGTTTTTTATTTAATATAAGCCATAATATCTGTGTGAGGTTGTCAGATACGAGCTAATTTTATGGTGTGTGTCTGTATCTCCTTCCTTATACTTGTCTAACCAGATCTGTACTTCCTTGATCTAGAAAATCTGAAAGTTCACAGATCAAAAAAATAAAGTTGGAGCAAATTGGATGTTTGCATTTGAAGCAGAGCAGACAAGATTTGTCACATCACTGCAGAACTGCTACACACAGCTTAAGTGGTGCAAAACTGATGTCTTTACCTTCTCAGGGTATTATTTGTGGGTAATGACATAAAGCATAACGGCTGCTCCGTGCATCTTCGGTTCGCTGTTGGGATCGTCTCTGGCTCAGCAGAGATGCAGACGCTGTGCAGAGACGCTCTGCGTGCCCAAGCAGCCGTTGTGCTGCCGCAGAGGTGGCTGCGTGTCAGGGGACTGGGGGAGATTCGTGTTTTTCTGTCTCGTCTTTGGCTGTAGGAAGAACAGTAAGGAGACTGAACACTGGCAGTGCAGGCTTGTTTTTTTGTGCTTGGTCATGCAATAAGCAGTAATTCCATTTAATATTGAAAGAAATATGTCCATTTTGTAAGGGTATGATCTTACAGTGTAAAAGATAACTGGGATGAGATGAAAGAACAACCACTCTGATATTCTAGCAGTTTAACATGTAATGTTAAAGCTCTTGCAATGTACAATCTTATGCAGCAGGTACTGAGTGTGAGCAGGGCCTTTCTTTAGCAAAGCATATCCTGATGTAAGAAGTTTTGTTGCTCTTGCTATGGAGTAGTAGAATTTGGCCTAGTTACATTTAGATTTGTACTGCAGGGTTCTGTGTCCTCCTGCGAGGATGGAAGATGTAGTGCTCCCTTTATCTTTCTGGGCTGATTCAGATAAACACGTCAGCTTCTTGAATCTCCTTCTCATCTCTTTTCTACAGAAGGGTCCACATACTTGCTTTTTACGTCTTCCTTCTAAAAAAAAAAAAAAAAAAAAAAAAA
>VZSV01000039.1:925108-945192 GCA_013398735.1 Nothocercus julius | reverse complement strand
TTTCCTTCCTTCCCTCATATAGATATCTAAGGGAAATCAGGGCTTGCAAAGAACCAGATAAATTTCAGCTCTCTGGGTCACTCATTTTGCCTCACGTTGGATGCAGTGCACTTGACTGAACAAGTAAAGGAGGTAAAATAAAAACAAGCAATCCAGTATTATCAATATATCCCATTACATATTTCAACATATCAAAAGAAGCTGTCAATAGCAGAGGGAGGTGGTGGGAATATATGCTGCTGCTTGTTTCTCCTCTCTGCTGTCAGCACCTCCTTTGTGAGTCCTGCACCAGCATCCTTTTAGATATTGCACAAAATGCAGTTTGCCAAAAGAAAAGCTCTGAAAGGCCAAATCTTATTTTCCTCAGAATCAGAAGGTCATTGAACTATTTTTATTGCCATCCACACATTATATAGAGAAGGCTGTAACTAGAGAGGTTAAACATTGTCTATTTTATTGTGCATAGGTACTTGGGTCACATCAAAAGGCAGCCAATGATCTTTGCATTCATTTTGGAAAACATTAAAGAATTTTGTTAAAGCACACCTATATCTTGCAGAGAGTGAATGTTTCATTTAGTTTGTTTTCCTCAGAGAACATGCTGTGAACATTCCTGGAGTTCATACTGTGCCGCTAGAAAGTGTGTACTATAGCCACTCTCTGATCAAACTGTTTTTTATCACTTGTGAGCTATATTTTTATTAATTTTCTAGGTTATGCTTCTGTAGAGATCTTCTAATTTCTTGGCTGACACGTGTGGTGTGGCTATCATTGCCTAAAAAATTAAGTTTTAAAACTGGAAAATTACAGACTTCTAAAATTGCTCGACAGGTGGGACTGTCCAGGAAAAAAAAATTACGGATTTTCACTGGTTTAATTGGTTTCAAATGTTATTCTTTATAGCTGCTTGTAAACAGATCATTTTCTCTGTCATCACCTGATTCAAAATAAACTTCTATCTTAATGTCCTGCCTTGATTTTGATTTCCCTGTTTTTATCTCACCCCTTCTTCAGTGTCTTTGCTTCATGCATGGTAATGCATGTCTAAGGATTTTGCTCACAGCTGGAATAGAGACTGAGCAAGCTGGGTTTGCATCTGTGGTGAGGTATGAAAAAGTAGCTTTTGCCGACCAAGCTGGAACCTTGTTTCAAGAAGTAATGTTGAAGAGAAGTTGAGGGAGCTGACAGGTTTACTGGGTCAGTGAGAAAGCAAAAGTAATCCAGGTTAGCAGCAGGAGGAAACCTTCCTGCACTAATAATTATGTGGTGTTCTGTCCCTTGCTGACTTGGCTGAGTCATCTTCTTGGGCAGTATTTATTGCTAGTTATTAAAAGGTGCTTTGTCCCTTGGATACTGATGTGTAGCATGTCTTAGATATCAATATGCACTTCTGTTTCCTTTCTTTAGCTTCCTTATTATAGAGAATTCTAAATGTGTATAAATTACTGTCAATGTAATTTTCCCAGTATTCCTTCTCATTTCATTCTATGAGTAATTTTGTATTGGTCTTCATTTCCCAGGATGTTTCACTTGAATATTTCTTCAGTATATTTCTAATATTGTAACTTACAACCAATTTCCTTCATATTAATATCTCTATTCTCTTATGTTTGCATCAGTATTCAATTTAGTATCCAGTAAATGCAGGCAATTAAGGTGTGGTTTCACACCTTTCAGGTAATTGAATTAGCTCTGCTTAGTAGAAGTAAATCCCTGTAGAAATCCACTGGATTCCAATTTCATAACTTGATATGTTTTCATAACAGTCTGTCAGTCATTTTTCAAGGCTGATATGTCAGCTGGCTTAAATTGCGTTTGATTTTTTTTTTTTTTTTTTTTTTTTTTTTTCAACAAAATGAACACTAATGTTTTACTTTTTTCTAGTGTATTTTCTTGTCCATTCCTGTTTGGAGAAAGAAAACTATATCAAGCCTGCTCATGTTGTTTATTTTTTTTAATAGAACTCGGTCATTTCTACATGAAAAATAGTAATATTGATGTTAGTAGGAACACTGAGGTGTTAAAGGATATGGTGAGAATGGGTCAAACTATTGGCTGTGGCAATTTGCTTCTCACATGCAATGAAAGAGCTGGAAAATAGCCCTCCCACCAGCATGTGCGTGTGCATGGACAGGCAACGAGCCTGTCTCAGCTTCTCGCCTGTCTGAGGGCTGCTTCATGCCTTGGGAAGATACAGCTCCTGTTACCTTCGTATGTGATGGCACTGGGACTGTTCATATTGATAGTTCTAGTAGTTGTGAATGTGGCTAATTTCATACACATGTGAAGGACAGGAATAGGTATGGATGAAGGTGTAAAGATGAGCTATACAGGCAATACTTTAATTTGCATGCTAAGCTAAATTATTTTTCCTCTCAAAGGTACGTTTACTGTGGAAATAAAAATGTGATAGTCGCAATGTCTCCAGTTACCTTAAAAATTAAAAAAAAAAAAAAAAAAAAAGTTAGAGCTAAAATAAAAGGGGGTTAGGAAAGTGGAAACTTGCATGCAAATGTATGAACTGTTGTTTTGCAAGGAGAGAATGCTGCAGATTTCCTTTTTTTGTTCTGTGTTCTCATGCTGGGAGAATGCTTGACAATTGCCTTATCCTTCGGAAAGTCATTGATACGGTTCTCTTGCTGATAAGTTCATAGCCCAATGTACTGATACTGGAAACTCTTTTGGCAGAAGAAGAAAGCCCTGCCTCAGGCACAATAGCCATGGTAATATTTGAAAAGCTGGATTTATTCAGGTAACATGAGCTGTCTGAAGACTTAGATTCAAAGAAAATAGGACAGTACTTTTGCTTTGCTGTTTAGCTGTATATTGCATGGGGAATATTCTATGTATGCCAAATAGTCCTTTCAGATATTTGAAAAAATTTGCTTTGACTTTGTTAGAAAAAGGTATCAGAATCCCCAAAGAGGGAAAAATTATTATGGGTATTATTTGCAACTTATTGGTTGTCCAGTTCCATTAGTTTTTGCTTTCATTTAGTTATTGGTGATCTTTGCAGCTCTTTGCATGGTGAAGAGGGTTAACATACTTCATTAGTCTAGAAAATGTAAGTGACTTTTATCTACAGAGTCTTACATCCTGTTAAAGCTGATGGGAATACAAATTGAAGAATGAGAGACTTGGATTCAGCAGAAACCACTCCTTAAAATGCTAGGAACTAGATTATAAAAAAGAAAAAAAAAGGCCTAAAATGCCAATGAGTTAAGTATTGCCCTGATTAGATGAGCCTGATGCCTTGCAGGTCCTCACCTCACCTTACTGAATCGCAAGGGTATTTGTTAGAAATCTGAGGTAGAAACCACCATAAATCCATCCAAAAAACAAACCAGAAAGACGCAGTTGTTCACATGGCCTTGAGATGCAGGAGAGCTATGTTGACTGAAAGCCAACTTTAAAACTGTAAACTGCTAAGTAAGGTTTTCTTAGGTGCTGTGTTAAAAAGGCCTTCTCTAAATTCTTAGACATTTTGGTAGAATTATGTTTGCATTGTGAAATTTTCTTACTGGAAAAGCCTCAAGAGGGCCTGAATATAGATCAGACCCCGAGACATAAGGGGATCTGTGACTACCAGTTTTGTAATGTATCGTGATTTAATTTTACAGTTGACAACTGTTTCATATAAATATATTATATGTTATGCTATGCACATCTTATATACTGATTGTAATGCAATTTCCAACTCTGGCTATGAAAACTGGGGAGTCCCAGCTTTCATCTGTTCATCCTGTTTTCCCCTCCAGACAACGTACAGAAATATGGGTCTGTGATGAACCTGTGGTTTGCTAGTGTATGCTGGTGGTTCTCATGGGTGTGCAGCACATTACATACTGTTCCCCGGGCAGGTCCAGTGTCTGCATTTCCTTCAGTTGATCAAATTGTTTGCTGCTTTCATCTCAATCCAGTTCGGTAGAGCATGTAAGGACTGCTCTTGATCAGCGATGGGATAACGGTTAGGGCTAAGTTAAAGGCATATTTAAATGCACTGCTGAATCTAGAGCCTAACACCTTTATTAGTAGATCTGTTAGATTAACCGTCTGCATATTTTACGTAATAATACTTCTGTTAACTGTACTACTCTGATCGTCTGAGTACCTCGAAGTTCCAATAAACAGTTAATTTAGCTTACTTTTAAGAAGTTGTGCACTCACCATGGAAGAAAACATTAATAGGGAGCAAGGGGCATTAAACAGAAAAAATTGTCATTATTAACTTTTCTCAGCGAAGGAACTGTAGGAAGTGAAAAAGTAGCATGTCGGCCAGCACACAATCAGCAAACACGCATCTCAGAATTGGATTTTGTCAGATCAGTCAAGCTCAAATGGATTCAGAGAGAGAAATTGTCCAGCCTGAATGTTTCTTCTGCTTCTGAAACGTACTGATTCTAAATGGCAAAATGCCTCTTTTACACATTCCCTTCGCAGATAGTATTCTCTATAGCTGCACTGTCTCTGAATGGAAATTTCGGTCTCTGTCAACATTGCTATGTGCTGACTGCTTGTCTTTTTCCAAGCAGGAAAATTGTCCGTCTGCAAAACTATGATTTCTAGCATGGTACTGATAATGGGTTTAATGAATTGAATTTTATTTTTCTGTCATCTAAGCTAGCTTAGCTCATTAAAGCATTTTTGTGCCTTGACAACCTCTACTTTACCAGGACATTCTAATTTTTTTAGCATCTGACAGGAGGTTAATTATTTGTAATTGTTTCAATTACTTTTTCTCCAGTTCTACTTTTTAGTTGAAGATTTTTTCCTAGTGTATCTTCCTCTAGGGTAAAATAAATCCCTGATTTATCTCTGTTCATTAACAAGCAAAATAAGGAAAATCTAGTGAAATTGTCCAGGGTTAAGAAAAGAGAAATCCCCAATATTTGATTATCAGAAAAATGCATATAGGAATGCAGAAATTTTCAGATGCTGCAAATGACAAGCTTGAGAGTGCAAAGAAGAATCTGTTTAGCTATCTCATGTTAATATAATTTCCTGTTATGTATTATTCATGGTTTACTTTTTCTAGAACCTTGTGTTCTCCAATATCCCTGTTGCAGTGATGCACACGGCAACGTGTACCGACATCTGAAGATCAGAAAACTTTAATTGGCACTTTCCAAATGGTTTTGTATTTCACAGCAGACCTTCTCTGCTGATGCACACTGTCTATTTCCTGCCAACCAGCTTCTCAAACTCAGTCTTGTTGGCATAGCCAGCAAAACACCAGCAGTAACTAAGTAGGTAAGCTGGCCTTTCTGTTCAGTTCCTCCTTTCAGTGCTAAGAAGGGACCCTGCACCTGGAAGCATCAGCTTCTTAGATGAGGCTGCAGACCTTTGAAACATCTCATGTTAAAGAGGACTCACAAAATAGCATTTTGCAGAATTTCAGAGGTAGAGGACACAGCAGTTCAGTAATATGATGGTACTGGGCGATGTCAGCTCTTTGCTCTGTGTAGCTCTTAGCTGCAGCCTCGTACTGGAGCTTGTTTCCATTAGCTTTTGTAGCACTGTGCTCCACCTAATCTCATCTACTGTTACTTTGCATTGCATCTGTAGGGTAGCTCTGTATACCATATAAATGTAACTGACTGTTCTGCTACATCTGTCCTTGTGTTCTGGGAGTTGCAAAAACAACATTATTCAGGTGAGCCCATTTTACCAAGTATCTGGACTGGCCAGTTTGAACATCGCAGCTTGAGTATTGTCAGCATTATTAGTTATGAAACTAGCTTTGACAGCATTTGCAGAATTTACCTGCCATTGTCCTTCCATATTTTCTTCAGAGAGACACTGAATACCGCTGGGCTTTAATATAAGTTTTAATTAAATAGTCTTCTTATCTTTCTGTTTTTTTTTCTATTTTTTGTTTAATAGGACCAGTGCATTGTTTATCATACAATGCGGATGGTGCTCACCATTCATGACCAGCTATTTCATTTTTCACTTTTATCTTCTTCATTCAGTATTTGGGCTTATATTTTATTTATTTCAAATTATAAGAACAGCCATTGAAGCTGGAATTATTAATTTCCTCATGGACTGTACTGCAGTAACCAGTGTAGTGCATCATGCTTTTTTTTCAGGACTTCTGAGGCATTTATTTGAATACATTTCCAACAAACTCCTCTGAGCTACGATCTTATGAATATTCCTGTTTTACTGAGAAGGAACTGAGAGACAGGGAAACTAAGATGGCAGTTTCCCAAGAAGCTAAACTGCTATATATATATATATATACACACACACACACACACATATATATATATATATTAAAATATGTTCTTATTTAATTGTTCAGTTCTTCTTGAGTCAGTCCAGTTCATAATATCAAAAACTAATTTTTTTTTATTTCCCCAGGGTAAACTTTCTGCTGCATTACAGAGTTTTACTGGCTCATGAAATGGCTTGAAGAGGGCTGTAGTGGGGAAGTGGTGGAAGATGAGCAATAAATTGTTAACTTGTATCCCATTTAAGGAGCTGTGTTTTTAGGTGTAGCTCTGTGCATTGCTGTGTTTTTGACTTAGCTTTTTTGAATTTTGACATTTCAGACTTTTCAGTGATCTCCCCCTCCTCCCCTGGCACTTCCCACAGGAGTTGAGAACAGGAAATGAACAGGGAGTAGTATTTGGCCTACAAAACATATGGACTCTTCGCTAGCAATGGAGCAGGAGTATCAGGGTTGAGTAAGACCTATTATCAGCATTTTGAGTCTTATCCCATCACCAATCGAGAGATCTGACTTCAGCTGCCTCATTTAAAAGTCCCAATGACAAAAGTATTTAATGCAGCCACTGGGAGAACTAAGTTGACATTTGTCCTAATTTGGACAGGTGCTTACTAATATAAAGAGAGATTCAGCAGTGTTTGCAATGAGATACTGCCAAGATGGGAAACACTGATCAGCAGATATTCAAGAACCCCAAATCCCCTGAGCTCCCTGCAATGTACTGTGACTATAGCTTGTCCTTGTCATATCAGCTGAAGCCACTTGACTTGTCTACTCACTTGTAAACAAAGAAAATCAGTCATTAGTAATTACTGTATTAGTAGCTCAGTATCTCTTAGAGCTGATGACCTATTTGTAGAGCCCAGGAGAATCTCCTCCTGCCCTTTCAGCTTCTGAACTCTGTCAGAACTGATGGATGGTGTCTGACACAGCACTGGTATCACCTTGGCTTATGGTGAGGTAGTAGGGACATGAAGGGGGTGGCTGTCAGCCCCCAGGGCAAACACAGAACAAGCTCAAATGTTTCTGGACTCTGCATTTACTTTTTTTTTTTTTTTTTTTTTTGGTTGGTTTTCTGGTAGATGTTGAAGACAAAATGTTGTTTGCAGTATTGTCCGGAGGCCACATTATACTGTTTTCTCAGCAGGCTGGGAGAACCAGTCCAGCTGGCTGCTGTGTGAGACCGAGTATGTTTGAAGGGCACTAACAAGCAGTGCTGTGCCGCTAGAAGGGCTCAGCCAGAACAACCTCATCTTCTGTCTTCCAAGACGTAGCAACTCTTCCCAGTGAGTTCACAAAAGACGTAGCAACTCTTCCCAGTGAGTTCACAAAATCAACAGTGTGCTCTAAATGTGAATGACTTGAGATAGATGTCACCTGTGAACATGACACCTGTGTGACGAATGCGGTTATTGTATTATGCAGTTAATTACCACCAGTGGAGAATGAATTTGTCTCTAGGGAAAGGTGAAATTGGCTTAAGTGATATCACAGCTGGGAACTACTTCTGATATGACCAAGCCAAAGGAACTGCAAGTTACTTTTTTTTCAGGATCTCCTTGTTCCTTTCTTTACTTTCTAACTCTAAAAAGAAACAGAAGCTATACAGATAAAAGCCTCTTTTAAGTGATCCTTACTTATTTGTATAATGTATTTATCCTATGGTGCAAGCAAGAGAAGATCCTTTGGAGAAAACTAGCCCGCAATCATAGTGAAAGCTGTATTTGTTATTGTGCCTATCCTGCTGAGGTAGGTAGATGTTAGCCTGAGTGCTTGTTTTATTGCATCTCATTTTAACACAATGAAAGAGGACAGTTTCTAAGGGAGCTGCTAGCCAACCAGAAAATCTCGTTATAAAAGATCCTGGACACCCCAGTGGAATTCTGTGTGGTGGAAGTGTGTTATTTATTTCCTATATGAACAAAACTTAATGAAAGTGGAAGTGTTTTAGATAATATCTGTCATTTTTTGAATGGCTGTAAGGTCTAGCTGTATATAAAAATTGCATGCACTGCTTAAAAAAAAATCTGGTGCAAGCTGTATCCAGAAAAGAAAGAGGAAACTTTTTAGCTTTGTGAAAATAATAACATTTTTAGCAACTTTCTTGAAAATTCAGGAAGCAAAAGGAATCTACCAAGCCTTGCATGTAGCATGCAAATCCATTCAACCTGTGGCATAAAACTGTAAGCTTGGCTGTTTCCCCACTGTTCCTTTCAGTCCCTCCTGTATCCCTTTTTTAGCTAAGCACCCCAAAACAAGGAGGTGTTTATAACACTGGCAGAGTTGACTCTGTGCTTAACCCCAGCAAGCATAACTAAGAAATGACGTGCTTTCTTTTGGGGAGGTAGTTTAACTGAACTAATGAGAGGATATGGAGAGGAGGAGTAAAGGAAGACCTTACAGCCCATATGTCCTCCTTAGTCATAAAGCATCCTTTTAATCCGTGGTGTCTGTAATGCTTTTTAGCTGGAGGGCATGTCAACAGAAAATTTAGTACTAGTAAAATATAGTTTAATAATCATCAAAGTAATATGAACAAGGTAGATATATTTAGTTCATGCACACTGGAAAAATAGTAAAGTTGGCTGTTACCTTGTAAAGGAAATCTTCATTTTCTCCGAAGCTCTCTGCCTGACTTGCCACATGCTGATCTTTGAACTTGGGGACAGCCAGGGAGCACCTGATGGAGAGATGCTGAGCAGGTGTTCTCCTGGGCCCAGGTGCTATATGTGCTAGCCCCCCATGCCTGATGGGAGAGGCGAAAAAGATTTAAAGATTTTTACCAAGGATTATTAACTTTTGGTGGTCATAGATCCTTGGTATACCAAGGTAAGAGCTGCCCCTGCTTTTAGTGTTATAGAGACTCAACTGCAGAGTGAGGAGAAAGGAAGGAGATAATCTCACCTGGAGAGTTGCCTTCGTATTCAAATTAGACTGAATGCTCATACAGTCTTTTTAAAAAAAAAAAAAAACCTGCTCATGCTTTAAACGATCAGTTTCATCTTTCTGATACCGTTTGTTGCTAAGTGCACACACTCCCGAAAGTTAAAAACATATGGTTGGTAATCTGAAAAATACTGTAAGCCAAACATCCAGAAACAATGCGAGGAAGCTTGCTTGCATTATCAGGATGCTCAGATCAATCTCTGAGAGATTGTCTAGTGGGGGTTAGTACTTAAACTCTACTCAGTTTGGTCATTTGTGTAAAACGTGTCTGGAATTGGAGCCAGAAGTTGAGAGAGTTGAAAGAAAGAGGGATTTATATAGAAGCAACATGTTTTGGACTAAGAATGTGAATTTTTCATCTTATGTTTGGCACCTAAATTTAGACCATCTATAAAACTGGCCTGTCCTGAAAATTTGCTGTATGTTGGCTGCAGTAGGTGTGAGGGTTTCTCAGATTCCAAAATTAGACATGTACAGTGCAACCATACACAAACACACGCTGTTTTGGTTTCTGCAGCCCTAAAGATTGATTGTCATTAACAATATTAACTAAAGATGAAGAAAAAACAATCTTTCGGTCTATGTAGTCGTTCAATTCAGTGTAGTGGAATTGAGACAAAGAGGAAATGTTTATTCCCACGTGTTTATTGCAGAGCTGATATTTGTTATTGCAAAGCAATCAATGTCTATCACTAAATTTTATTCCAAGTAATGACATGACTTTCTTACTATGACAAATAGATTACTTGCTCTCTGCTAAAATATCATAGTTATTGCTGCTAGTTTTTATTCACTTCTGGTTCCTCAAAATTGCAAACATAGACAGCAGGATCTGTTTGAATTCTGAACTGATAAGCAACTGTATTCTGTATAAAGAACTGTATTCTTTATAACTAAGTAGCCATACTTGCAGTTAGCCCTGGCCCCTCTCATTCAACTGCTGAGAAAAATACACTGCTACTGAAAAAGAGCATGTAAAGATGTACTGTGGATTATGATTCAGACTTCTGTGTAGCTCACTAAATGGCCAGAAGATTCAGGGTGTTCATGTTTATTCACCTAGCCCATATGCAATGTATCATGCTATGTAATATGTCTGCCAAATGCAGTGAATTAAATCCCTAGGTTTCCATTTTATTTCCCACTATCACTAGGCATTCTTTATATCTACTAGGTATATTTTCTTCGTTCTCAGCCCCAACTGAAAAGTTATTTATTTTCTTCTCCTGCCTTAGCTTGTAAGTCAGTAGAAGATTTATGAATAAGAAACTTTCTTGAATAGTAATTGTTGTAATATTCCAGAAGAAAGCACCAACTGTGGTCTTACATATCAAACTTAAGATAACAACTTTGGTATCTATACAGGGTCGATCCAAAAACTCTCATATTCCTAAATCTTTGAACAGATATTCATGTTGTGAAAATAATGACCTAACAGAGAGCCCTTAACTGTATGTAAACTCCTTTACTTTATAAGAAATAGGATGATGCTCAGCTGACTTCAACAGAGCATGTGTGTGTGCTCAGAACTAATGTATATGCTTGAGTTCCTTGTTTGGGCACCTGGATTTCAGGATGGGGCTTAAATAGGAGAGTTTTAATGAGAGGCAAAGCTCTCCACAACAAAGGCAGTTGTAACAGGGCTGTACTAAAATAGTGGTCATTACAATTTCTGAAAGGTGTTTTTCACAGAGCTGTGGATCACTAGCTTTTGCTTTTTATTTATTTTTCCACTTCCTTTTAAACTAATGATCTCTATGGAAGTATTAAATGCATTTGTTGGTAAAATATTACTATGAGTATTTGAAGAATGCTCTATCTAAATTGCTTTACAAACCAAAGTAATGGCATGAATTTCTTTGGAGATATTTTAGACTGAGGAAACTACCTTTTCAGATGGAGCTTAAATTATTTCTCTATCTTGCAAAATGATTGTTTAGATCCAGCTTGTGTTCTTTCCTTCCTCTAGCGCCCCCAAAAAAAAAAAAAAAAAAAAAAAAAAAAGGTTTAAATTTTTGATTCCCAATGACTGGATGCTGGTCTTTTCTCCAGTGGAAAACTCTAGAAGAACTGACTAGAGTATTTATGAAAATATATAACTTAGTTGTTAACATCTGAAAGATAAGTAAGAGGCAAGTGTTCTCAGTATTAGTACTTTTCAGGATTTCCTTCTTTAAATTATGTTTACCTTGATTTCCCCATTGGTTCTTTTCTCCAATAGTACAGCTCTTATTTAAATATTTTCCACTCTACTTGTATGTCCTTCTTTTAGACTCTGTTCATAGGCTTAAGTTTCCCCATTCTTCTTGGTTTCCAAATTGACATTTTTTAATTTTTTTTTTTGATGGAAACAAAGGGTGCTGGGACATAATCAAGAGAGCTTTTTCTTTGCCACCTCCTCCAAGCATGTGCCTGGCTTCAAAAAGTAGGAAGAACAACTTACTGAATGGGCATGGCATATAAAGTGATGTAGCATAGGATGACTCATTTTCAGCAGCCTTGACAAAGTGGGATATGTTCTGATTCAAACTGGAACTAGCCACCTACTTCTCTTCATTACATCAGCTTCTCTGCTCTGAACTCTGAAAGCTATTTATCCACCCACATGGTTAATCTATAGAAAGCATTCTGAAATGTTTGTTCCTTACCCTGTATTATTTGCTACTGCTTATCCTCTTTGTGTCATCTGGTAATTTCAGTATTTTTAAAAGGAAACAATTTATCTTAAATCATAAATGTATTTAATGATCTGGCTTCAAGTTACAAAATTCTGAAAATTCAGATCTGAGTAAATTCCCACTTTAAAAATGGATTTTGTATGATAGGGTGTCAGAGATGATAATGTGGTTTTCAGTAGCATATTTTCATACGCATAGTTCATATTTTAAGTATTTAAAAAAGTGTTTGCTATACTTTTATTATGAAAATGGTTTAATTTTAGAAACAAATAGTAGAGTTTAATTTTCTTTTTCCTCTAAGGTTTTTCATCCCATTTTATAAGGGCAACAAAACACAGTGTTACTCAGAAAACAGGGATGGGAAATATGCTTCTGAGAAACGGATGTGAAATGTCCTGTATGTAATTTTCTATACTGACCCTTTGATGAGTATTTATAGATATTTCTTGAAACATTTTTCCAGCTCTTTCTTCATTTTTAAAGAACTTTCCACTTGGAAGAATTGCAGTCTATAACAAGTTCACACACTGTCTTGCAGCAAATCTGCTAATCATAGTCTTGAATGATGACAGTTACAGGCAAATACGCAGGTAGTCTCTGCCACATCTCTGAGGCTGTGTCTGTGTTGCAGTTTCTGCTGTTCATCCGCCCAATATGCACGTTCCCCAGGGTTGGCTTGTTCATAATACCACACACAGTCCTATGTGTTGTAAATCTGCCCTGTCCCCTGGAAAACTAAATGAAGTCAGATTCTCCTAAGGATTAGAGAGGAAGCCTCACCTGAACTGCATGCCACAGTGACCGTACTGCCAATACACCTTATTTAGAAAATGTCAAGCTGTCTAGGGCATTTCTGCGTGAAGTGAAATCAAAGGAGTTCGGACAGGCCTGGATGCAGATGGAGATTAAAAGCTTCTCGCTAAATTTAGCTCTTGGTGTCTTATGTGTGTTCCTTGCAAAAGGACCCCTTGACTATGAGCTTTCCCTGGTGTGGGATGGGGCTGTGGGATATATTTCACTCACAGACACAGTGTTTTAGGGCACTTTTATACTATTGTAGCACTTTCACGCAGTGAGTGAGAGTGTGCATTACTGTATCATCTCTGCTTCCTAATTCACTCTCTTTTCCGAGAGGAAATGTACCTAGATGAGTTTTCCCTGAAACATCTAAATAAGCAGTATGACAACAAAAGTTGTGGATGGCTGAGCATACCTGGAGAATAAGTGTATAAATTGCCGAGCTGCAAGTGCCTTTAATCTGTCCTACATGTGTGCCAGAGGTTCCCTCTTCCCTTGCTAATGCGTTCATAATTCAGGGCTGTAATTCACCTGGGGGTCGCTGATGCTCTGTCAACATTTAATTGTTCTAATTACTTAATTATCTGCTCTGGTGGAGTGGTAAAGTCTTGACATTTCACATTTTCCCTAGGAATATACATCTGTACACTGTGGGATATATCAGTCTCCATATTTGGTAAATACAGGGAAAAGTAATTCGGTTAATACAGTCTTTCGACAACAATGACTTCATTTGTCACTAGTTCCTCATACTGTGCCTGCTTAGTCACTTTTTTTCCTTCACTTGTAGGTCTTTGAGAGGTTTCTCTTTTAAGCTGAATCTACTTAGCTTTGATTTTTGCTGATGAAACGGGAGGACTGAGAAGGATGCACAGAGTGGTACTTTGCAAGCTAATCCAATTAAATTGGGAAGTCATTTTGCAGTGGGTTCCCTCTGTGACAGGTGAGAAGCATGCCCTCATCAAGCAAGAAAGCTCTCTTGTATGCCAGCTATTAATTCTGTGTTCAGAGATTGTAGCAGTCACTGGTGAATGACATTTCAGGGAAGAGCTATGATAATGATATAATTGAAGCTCTGTATTTTGATAAATTGCCCTCCCCTCTGTTTTTTTTTGTGTATGTAAAATGTAAATTCCTGTTCACCTCTCATCTTCTGCTAGTGGTCTTTATTGTAGAAGCAGGGGAGGTGACTTTTAGGCAGGTTAATGTTTGTGTAGTTAATGGTCTTTTTTTTGGTAAATAAAAATGTGAGAGGCGAGGATCATAAATGCGTGTAGTGTTTTTCTTTGACTGTTTCAAAGCTTGCTTGAATATTTTAGACAACTAGGAGATGGCAGGAAGTGTTAAATGGAAGGTACTGAGAAAAATCACTTTAAGAGATAGTTATTTCTTTAGTTTTTGAAATTAAAATGACTTGAACAGCTACAAAATGCTCCATTAGCTTTAACTATAGAAACGCAAAGTAGAAGATACTACACTTACTAATAGCCGTAAAATACCACCTGCGCACCTACTGTAATGAGGAAAAATATCATGTATTTTCTGTTTTCTTTCTCTAGAGGTAAAGTAAGAGGATTACCATTTTTTTCAACGAGATCTACTTAGGTGATAGCATTCAGGAGAGTGGGAGCACAAAGTATTGGATGATGAAAAGAAAAATAACATTTTGGTTTGGTCATTGGAGAATTCAGTTGTGGTTATAATTGCCAACAGTTGTGAAACCTCTCCAGTAAGATCCTGAAGGCTAATCTCCTGCTCTCTGTGTGTGTGTGTAAACGCACTGTGTTGCTGCTGTAACCAAAAAGAGATGCTCGGGAAGCCAAATGGTAAATAACCTGATATTCATATCTTTTACCTCGTATTAGCACGTGATGTCATTGAGAGGGAGAAATTGATAGTTTTGATTGATTAAATTGATATTTTAATATTACTTTATTGATTGCCAGAAAATCTACAGGAGCAGCAGAAAAGCTCCTTCCTGTTAGAACTATGCACAGAAAATGTGCTGATTATTTGGACAAAAGAAAGAAAAAGAAAATAAATAATGGCAGAGAAGAAAATGGAAAACACTAAGTCCTGCAGCTGTCATCAGTTACAATACCACTATGCTTTTGGGTCTAAAGAGAAAGTCTAGTGATATCTGTCTTAATTTTCTAACTCTCATCTAAGCCACTGAGATGCTGAGGAAATCTGATTGTTTTAACCATTTCAGTTTATTATATTGATCTGAAAACTACCTTCCAAAAGTAGTCAGTACCTACAGACAGTTTAGTCTATATCAAAATGTAGATGCTGTTATTGCCACTATTTACTGCAACCTGAGTGTGCTTTTGTGAAATTAAGCTGTTGCAAGTTCTTCAGGTTGATTGGCAGAAGCATAGAGGAAACTACAAAGAGTTAGTTTGCTCTTCTTCTAAAACAGTGAAACTCAAAAAGTTTTCCAAGCTTCTAGGTTGGGTCACAGCTTGATCAAGGAAGGGTGTTTGGTACACCAGCCCCCTTCATCTCTGAACTTCAGTTTGGGTGAGGAGGACTTCCTCCACGTGCTTCACTCCCAGCTTCCTTACCCTGCCTGAGCAGGTGCAGCTTGAGCATGTGGCTGAGTGATGCAGCCAAGCTGACAGGGCTCTTTGTGGCTTCTGAAGGTGGTGGTCCCACTAAGGCACTTTTCCCTTCACCAACTTAGTCTTCTTATTTCACAGTCTGGAAGCGGCTTTCAAGAGTCCAGAGCTCTTGGCTCTTGCCGTTTGAACACCGTGTCACAGTAGGTATGTTGAGCAGTGTCCTCTGCAGCAAGAGATGAAGCAAGGAGCAGTAATGATGCTGAAGACTGCAGCAGTGCTTTGCATCCTTCCCCTGGCTCTCTCCTGGGAGAGGAGGAGGTGGCCTTTGATGTCTGGACTTTTGCAGATCAAGAAGAGGAGGAAAGAAAAATGGAGCCCTTCCAGTGTGATCCAGTCTGTTGTCTCCAAGCTGCTACTCGCACGCCATGCAGGCTTTTCTTTTCTTCATCTGCCTTATTTTTAGGGGGCCCTAATAAGATACATTGCTCTTGCAGGGGCAAAATGTAGTAATGCTCTAAAGGTAGTGTGAAACAACTTGAGGGAGCCTTTTCATTGACTATATAATGAGTTAGCTGCAACTACAGCAGAAAAAAGGTTTTTTTTCTTGTTTTTTTGGGGGGAAGGCGGGGAGAGGGAAATGACCAAAATAAGTTATGTCTGAGCCTAGCAATTCTGTGCTTCCTGAGAGTAGGTCAGCAAAATCCTTTATCTTTCATCTTTTTTTTTTTTTCCTCTCCCTAAAATGAACTACTGCTTCTTGATCGCAGTGTAATAGGTTCACTCCTCCAGCTTTGTTTTAATTTTGTACTCTAAATTAAGAATAATTCCCTTCAGTTTTCATGCAATAGTTTGTACTAGCAAACTGTCCATCCAACAAATATTGTTTGGTAGCAGTAGTACTCAGGATTAACTTTAGAAAAGTAAAGCTGTAAAGACTGAAGAAAAAGAATGAATATGTAAAAATGCAGTGACTTACTGAGATGTGAGAATGAATGTCAAGTGTAGATTCTTTTTTCTTATGCTGAGTTGAGGAATAATTCATTTCACTGTTGGTTAAAAATCCATTTTATGATGCTCTGTATGACATACGTATAAACTGCTAGAATTCAATGAAACGTATTGGATATGATTGTGATTTAAGAGTCTGTTTTATGAAACATGAAGCATGTCAGTCTGCACTTGCATGTGCTCAGCAAGGCCACTCTAGCAAATGGGTCAAAGAAAATCCCAACTCAGGGTATTCCTTACATATTTCTTCTCTGTTTACTGCAGAAATTCTGAATGTGAGTGTTGCAAGTGGCATCTAGTTTTATCAAAGAGGAAGCACAAAATGAAACCCTGAATCAGAAGTATGGTCTTATACTCAGCGCTTTTAACTTTCATGTTTTCAGATGTCTGAATTAATCCCAAAAGGCTGACTTGTTGATGAAAAGTGTATTATATTTAGAAAGACTCTCCTAGCCTTTCAAAATAAAGGGAGCTGCGGAAGCCATAATCTCTAAAATACAAACAACAGAAGCTGCCTGAGCAGGTTTTAATGAGACATGAAAAAAGCTTACATATAGCACCCTGGCCTTTGTAGCTGGCAGTGCTATGGTTTATATTATCCGTGTGACTTTTGTAATAGTACTGATTTTTATTATGTATGTAGCTGATAGTTTGCCCCAGTAAACCATCTATTCTTCCTGTGAGGTTTTTCTTGCATCCCCTTGATAGCTCTAGTTATTGAGCAGTTTGGGAGAAGGGCTACTGATTTTTTTTTTTTTTTTTTTTAATTGATGCAAACAAATCTGTAAGAAAGCAAATGTTTTGGAATACAGCCTGATTGTTATGGCTTTATCTTGCAAATGAAATGTGTGATTTTAAACTCTTTCCCAAGCTGAGCCAGGCATAGAACTTGCACCCTGAGCAACTGCTTAGATTTCAGTGTGTTGGGGAAAAGGGGCTTCTTCCTCTGCCTTTGGGAATGAATGTGGCTGATATTGCTGAGGCCAAAGCTGTTGGTGTTTCTTGAGCAATCTCCTGCCTTGTTTGCAGATCGGCAGGGTGTTTTGCAGTGCTGTCACGATGAATTCCCCATGACAGTAGCTGGGAGGTAGGTACAGCAATATGCCCCTCTGTCAAGGTGGCATTGCTTCCAGGCAAAGGCACTAGCAGGTCTATAGGTACCCTGTAGACATCTGGGGTGAGAGGGAGCACAATTTGTTTGGATTTATGCACACAAATTCTGGCTAAGCTTCGTTTTAGGGATTTTCTGTGTTTGTCTTGAGACCTGATGTAGAAGTCTATGATTTGTAAATAGAGATCAGCTATTATAAGGTGGAGGATTTTTTTCTGGTAATGTTAAAAAGAATTTGCCACCACCTTCCTCTTTGATATTCCACCAGACTAATTAAATCAGTTCAACTTTATAGCTTCTGGAAACATTTAGAAGGATATAATTTGCTTATCTCCTGTTTGTTTTGGTTTCAATTCTGGGACTTGCTATTTAAACAGAAAGCTAACAGTTATTTTTATGGTGAAGAACTTCATGAATGATCACACTTTTTTTATCCTTCATTTTTAACAGTTTTGTTTGCTGCGAGCATGGCTCATTATTTAAAAAAACAAAAAAACACAAAACAAAAAAAACAGATTTTTGTTTTTTCTTTAGGCTTTAGGTAGATGTCCTTCTGCTCTGTTCCCTTTTAATAGTTTGATGCTGTTGAGTTTCTCTAATTCATCCAAAGGAAAGATCATAACATGGTATTGGTAGCAAGGTGGTGTGAGAGGGAATTAAAAGATTGTTAGCATACAGCAAGTCACTGGAACTGAAGATACTTTGCAGTAATTTCCCTGATTGTCGATTTGGGAAAGAATTGTAGCTGTTTGTTTACCTAGCTTGCTTTTAGCTCAAACCTCTTAGGATTTAGTGGATATTGAAAACAGCAATGTGTGGAGGCCAGATATATGCTGGAAGGATAAGAATGCCTGCATTTTGCTGTGGGAAGTGGAATTATATCTCTATCCTATGCATAACAAGCTATTTATCACGTTTAGAAAACAGCGGTAGGTAACAAACTTGAAACCTTTACAGATAGAAGGTCATTTATATCTCCCAAAACATTATTTTTGTAAAGAATGATTTTCAGTATTATGACATGTTGTGTTGCCGTTTGCTGTGGAGTGCTTCAGTCATTTTGTAGTGTATCTTGTTGGATTTAATCTAGGGCAACTTGAGATGCCAGATAAAATAATATAGGTCTGAACTAAATTTCTCTATTTCTTTTATGCCAATTTAAGATGGTGTGATGCCTGTCACAGAAGTTGTAGCCTGTTCCGGGAAACAGACCCAGTCTGATTGGAGTTCAGGTGATTTTAAAGGCTAACATACAGGACAGTTATGTGGAGTGTGAGGATGGGGAGAGGACTGGGGGCTTCTGGCTGGCCAGGAAGGAGGTTTTAGGAAACTGTTCTGATTCCAAGTGAAGGGATCCTGATACAAAATACCTGTGAGAAACTCTGGAACAAGCTCTGTCTTTCAGGCAAACATCTAACATGGAAACCTGCTGTGGGGACCTTTACACAAGGTCATGAAATGGTTGATGTTGGAAGGGATCTCTGGCGATCATCCAGTCCAGCACTGCTGCTCAAGCAGAGTTACTTAAGGCATGTTTCCAAGGACTGTGTCCAGATGGCCTTTGAACATCTTTAAGAATGGGGACTCCACAACCTCACTGGGTAACCTCCAGTTCCAGTGCTCTGTTACCCTCAAAATTAAGCAAACTCTTCTTCATGTTCAGGGGGAACTGCCTGTGTTTCAGTTTATGCCCGTTGCTTACTGGCTGCTCTTTGGACACCAGTGAAAAGAGTCTGGCCCCATCCTGTCAATACCTATACGCACTGATAAGATCCCTGCTCAATCTTTTCTTCCTCAGGCTGAACAGGCCCAGCTCTCTCAGCCTTTCCTCAGATGAGAGAGATACCTTCATCATTTTAGTAGCCCTTTGCTGAACTCTCACCAGCAGCTATGTCCCCCTCATACTGGGGAGCCCAGACCTAGACAATGTACTGCAGATGCAAGCTCACCAGGGCTGAAGAGAGGAGGAGGAGGATCTGCTTCCTTGATCTGCTTGCAAGGCTCTTCCTAATGCCCCCCCAGGATATTGGTAGCCTTGGGCATATGGTCAACAGGACTCCCAGGTCCTTCTCTGCAGAGTTTCTTTCCAGTAGGTCATGCCCCAACCTGTACTGGTGCATGGGGTTGTTCTTCCCTTGTTCAACCTTGCTTGGGTTGAACAACATGAGGTTCCTCTCTGCCCATCTCTCAAGTCCGCCTAGGTCCCTCTGAATGGCAGCACAGCCTTCTGGTGTATCAGCCACTCTGCCCAGTTTGGTAGCAGCAGCAAACTTGCTGAAGGTGCATTCTGTCCCTTTGTCCAGGTCACGAGAAAGTTGGACAATACTGGACCCAGGAACGACCCTTGGGAGCCAAGGCTAGCTACAGGCCTCCATCTAGACTTTGTACCACTGTACTTGAGCTTGAAGAAATGATCTTTCTATATTAACCAGCTCTCTTGGACCTCTCTTTTTTCTCAGGTCCTATCATGTGGAATTCTTTTAGGGATATCCCTGAAGAGGCCAAAGTTCGCATTTCGGAAGTCCAGTTTTATGATCATACTTTTTTCTCTGCAGCCTCCTCACAGGACCCTGAACTCTATCTCATGTCATATGCTCATTTAGGCCCTCAAAGAAGATTCCAGATTAAGCTACTTCATTTTAATAAAGCTTTAATTAGTTAAATGCAAAGCTTGAAATGGGCTTGAATCTAATCATTTACATGATGCCCATAGTTGTGGACTGCACAATCTGGTACTACAATAT